>JANHJO010005857.1:0-10931 GCA_032468235.1 Pseudoxyrhopus heterurus | reverse complement strand
ACATTGTAAACCGCTTAGAGAGGGTTGCAAGCCCTGATAGGTGGTATATAAATACAGTGCTATTGCTATTGCTATATGAATGCAGACATAGTGCTTCTGTGTGTGAAATGGCCTTGACGTGAAGATATTTTTCAGGCCTCAGAAGTACATATGGCACGGCTCCGACTCCAAGGGACGGCGGCTAACAGAAAGCTACTGCGAGACATGGCGGACGGATGACACCGTGGTGACTGGCCAGGCTTCCTCGCTGGCATCAGGCAAGCTGCTTGAACAGAAGAGCAACAGCTGCAGAAACGCCTTTATCGTCCTGTGCATCGAAAACAGCTTCATGACATCTTCCAAGAAATAGAATCCCTGAATGTGCTGATTGCAAGTGGAGGCGGGGAGTCCAAATGCCCCCCTTCTGCAGTGGGGAGCAGGCAAGGGATTCCTCCCCCCTCCACCATCAATCAGGATAATGTGTCCAGCCAGTTTCATAATATAGCAACCAAGCAGATAAATGAACAGGAAAGCCAAAGAGAGTCTTCTTATGATTTCCAGCACAGATCTGATGCTGTTTTTTTTTGTTCTCGTCTCCTCTGAGCACCACTGCTGGAGGGGCTCAGGCAGAGCAGGATTTGTGTGCAAGGCAGTCTCCAGGCAAGTGCAGCTCCCAAAATGGTTCTGGTTCTCTCTCTCTCCTGCCCGTATGTAAAATGTCCATGTTTCCCTGATCACCTCCCTTTCCCTCTTGCCTTTCCAAACAGTCCACAGGTTCTTTAAAAGAGAAAACCAAAGTCAAGTGGGATGTCAGAAGATCTATTTATTTGCATTGACTTAGTACAAGAAGGCTTCCCCAATCAGGGAAAGTGCTGATAGTGTCGCCTTTGGAAGCCTTGATTGTGAGCATGTTAAATCCCAATAACTTGCCATGCAGGGTACCATCTGTTCTTCTATGAGGGGCATGGAGCTAAAGGAAAGATATTGCTGAAAAATTCATGACCAAAATTAAAGAGTTTTATAGGCCTCAGGCAGGCTTTCCTGCAGCTGCCCTGCATTACCTCAAAAGCTTCCTTTTCCAAAAAAGTTGCCCTGGCAACTCTGCTGGCCCTGCCAGCTGCCTCAGCTGCTTTTGCTTTTTAAATTTCAGACACAGAAGGAAGTAATACTGCTCCCTTCAAAGGCTATTTACAATTCCTGCTACAGAGTTCACAACATCCTTCGCAAAAACAGGCTCAGAATAAAGGGAGGAAGAACACTAGTCCTTATTAGGCACCATTCTTCTCATGTCCTTTAATTGCCCATTTCTTGTTCTTCAAAGAGAAGTGTTAAAAGGAACCGTCTTAAAGGTAATTTAGATGTAGGATTTTCCTTAAGAGGCCTGGAGGGAAGCACAATCGGAGCAAAGTTGCCACAGAAAAGAATCTGTATTTGTTCCTTTATTGAGGTTTTTTTTTTGTTATTATTAAACATATTTTTCTTCTCTGCCTTGCAGGGAAGTTGCCATTCTTTTACCTCTGCCCAGCTTTTGCCACAGAAACTGGGTTACAGCAAAATGCGGGGACTCCCCAGAGTTCCCATTAGTTATCAGAGCCCTGCCAATCTTGTTCCCTGGCCCTGCTGATAGCAGCCACCTCTTGGAGAGAGACTTTGTTCCAGGCCTGACCATCCCATTCACCTTCAAATCTCAGCTACAAAATAACCAGGGAACACGTAACGAGCTCAGTCTCTGGCTTTAAAAAGCAGTTGCCAGGTAACAGTGGATTAGACAAGAAAGCCAAAAGCACCCACAAGGAGCTGCCTTCAGCATGTCAAACCGGGTTAACTCAAATCCTGACAACACCGCTCCCCCTCCCCCGCACTAGTGGAAGCTGGAGGTCCAAATCAGTTAAATGCTGTTAGCCATCCTTCTCAAACCAAAGTTAAGAGACCCCCCCCCCCCAGTCTTTAATTGCGTCTTCCCCTGCTCCTAACACTGGGACAGGAACCATGCCTACACATTCCAAAGCATTAAAGCACACGGATATTTCAAGGGGTGGAGACCTCTGGAGCAGAGACTGGGGTTGTGTCTTAAGTGCTTCGTTCCCCTATAAAAGCATGGCTGGATTCCTGACCTTGGTTGCAGCCTTTCTAAACGTTGTAAGGGCAAGTCGCAGCAAAGCAGCTTGGCATCTCCCCTCTGCGTGTAGACTTAACTGCTATGGAATGTCTGATCCACATCACTGGTCTTGCATTTTGGTGCCCAAAACTCAAGCCAGGCTGATGCTTGCTCCATATCCATTCATTTTAGTTGGTTTTTAAAAACCAAGGTGCTAAATTCCTACCTAAGCTTTGTTTTTATTGTCCTGATCAAATGTTATTACTGCGGTGGGGAAAATTCGTGCAAGTCCATACAGTCAGTTTTCTTACTGTCTACTGTATTTTGTGACATTTTAATGCAGTTTTAAAAGCCTGTGGACCTTTATATCTTTGTCAGTTGCGTGTTGTGTATTATAAACTGTTTTCTAAAGGCACTGAATAAAGGAAAGTATCCTCCTGACTGTGTTGCAGTGGGTCTTTACTGAAATCTTAAAACTGGCCTGGAGCACAAGAACTGGCAACAGATGCTTCTGGGTATTTGTGAAGCACAGACACCAGCCTCTGGGGAGGACCCACGGCTTGTTGAAAGCTATAAGCCATAAGACTTGCTGCATCTTTTAAATTAAAATATGCATTGTAAACTAGAACTGCAGACATGTTCAACAAGCGTAGAAATGCATACAGGCCGCTGCTTGAAATTTCTCTGCTTATGTTCTGACCTACTTTCCTTTCAAATCGTGCTTCTCCAGCGGGCTCCTGAAGGGATCGTGTGAGTCAGCTCCATTAAAAAAAATGGCTTGAAAAGAAATGCTTGAGTTTTGTGAAAGAGGAGCACAAGCATTAATCAAAATGCAAGCTCTTGGTTTCTAAGGAAGAACATTGGACTGTGTAATTCACTTTGGTCCTATGTCGGTATTTTCATGAATTTAAGGGCATTTTTTTAAGCCTGGTAATTTCATTCTTTACAATATGTTTTCTGAGCATGGCAGATTACAATCACCAGGGGTCAAATGTGAAAAGTATCTCTGTTTTCCTATAAGGGGAAAACAGAAATGTGTCTTGCATTACTACGAGTCACATCACAGTATATTAACCAGTATCAACACTAAAAGTGCCTTAGTCTCACTTGCTGTGGTGATTGGCAAATTTACATGACAGAACTAGGAACATAAATGTTTAAAAGCAAATTCATACAGTCAAAAAATTAAGTGCCCAATTACAATATTGGTAAATATTATTTCAGTGTAACTTGGCTCAAGAAACAGGGAGAACTGTAGCTGCCAGAAAAGTCAACTGCACCAAAGTTGCATTTGAAACCAAGCAAGCTTTCCTCTGAGCTTCTGCAGAGATCCAATATTGTGAAAATAGGGATGCACTGACTTTGATAAGTGCTGATTGTCATGAGAGCTGCATTGGTCTCATCTCAACTGAGACCTTGCAGGAAAATGCATCTCCATGTACGTACACGGATTGTAGTGTCTCTCAGGCTTTGGAACTAGCCAGTTCTAGGCTTCCCTCCTTGTCCGAGTTCTCCTCCTCAACTGGGCTGCAGAGTTCCTTGGCTGGTGTGGTCTCTTCTTGGGGTGTTTTGCAAGCATTGTGCCTTGCCATCATGTACACAAATGACAAAAGATACAGCGTGGCCAGAACAGTGAAGTAGCCAAAGTAAACGTAGAACTAGAAGAGGAGAAAATGCACAAGTATTTTGAGAAAGAACAATACGGGACTTCATTAACCTCAATGCCCTAAAAAAATGAAAGCATCAATCCACCCAAGAATTGAAAAAACATTAGAAATGGACCTTTAAAAGAATAGTACAGGTGCTCCTCGACTTACGACCACAATTGAGCCCAAAATGTCTGTTAAGTGAGACATTTGTTAAAGGAGTTTTGCCCCATTTTACACCTTTCTAGCCCCCAGTTGTTAAATGAATCATTGCAGTTGTTATTAACATGATGGTTAAGTGAATCTGACTTTGCTTGTCACAAGTTCCACATGATTTAGGACAACCGTACTAAATATGAACCAGTTGTCAAGCATTTGAATTTTGATCATGTGACCATGGTGATGCTGCAACAGTCTTAAGTGTGAGAAATGGTCGTAAGTCCCTTTTTTCAGTGCCTTCGTAACATTGAATGGTCACTAAACAAACTATTGTAAGTCGAGGACTACCTGTAAAAGGGCCTTGAAATTGAATCAGCTCAATAGGGCCATTCAGTATAGCATCCTACTGTCCACAGTTGCCATCCAGAGACCTCTTGAAAATTCTACTTCCCTGCCTGCGATAAGCCTTGTTATTTTTGAGCCACAACCTACAGTGCCTGAACACAAACACTGGCCCTACCTAACCATCAACAGTCAGGCCCAACCTCCTTCCTGTGAACACTCAGGAGAAGGAAGAGGGACAGGCAGAGAGAGGAATCTTGCCCCCTCAATGGGAGTGACGTGGAGAATTGGAAGTGAGTGAAATAAGATCATTTGCTCTTCCTCTTAGCTCAGTATCAGTTTACCTTTAAGTAGCCCAACCAAACTAAATGGAAAAGTCCCACTGTGAAGAATTATCTATCTCCACACAAGCTTGTTGGTCAGGGGCAACTTTTATATGGCCCCCACAAGAGGCAAGGCAAAAGCCTTCCTGACAGGCAGTTTCCACTGAACAAGGAGCAGCTAACATAACTGTAGGGTAACTTGCTCTTTTCCTTACCTGGGGATGGACTGAGAGAGCCAGACCTCTCTTATCGGTTATGATGATAGTGATGATGGTTTTGAGAACTGTGGCAAGGAAAGTATTGACACCAAACACCAGAGCACAGAGTTCTTTGGACAGCGAAGATGCAATCTGGAAGCTTCAGTCAGAGAGAGAAAACAAATTAGCTTTGCATCACTACAAAATACCCTGAGCAGAAAGAAGAGACACTTCATGGGTGAGGACTCAGCTTTTGGCTGGATTCTGCTGATTTGCCGAAACATCCTTGCGAACGAGGGTCAGTCACCCCCAATTGCTATTGTCAGTTTTATTTAAAATCTCAAAGTGTTACAGCAGACTCTTCCATCCACCTCCTGATATTTATAATATATACGCCAACAAACTGTGCAGGATTACAGCCAACCCATCTGAGGACAGCAAACTAGGGAAGAATATGCTACATCAATACTACTGCTATAAATTTGAGGGGGGGGGAGCTCTTAGAAAAAACCCGCCTGGAAAATAATACCTTAAGAAGGCAAAATTATTTGTCATCATCATTAGCGAACTATTTTCAGATTAGGTGCATTAACCTATTGGACTGATAGGATAGCAAGAACACCTGATCCAGTATTTTCCAGTTTTAACATCCTTACAAAAATCCTGCATTATCGTGGAATATTGCACCGTGTTTGGATCCCGCTCCGCACACTCTGCACGTGTTATGTGTGCAAGCATGTAACTTTACAGACACGTGAATGATAGCTCTCACTCCAATGCTAAACTGATTTCATGGATTGACGGAAGCTCTATGCATCCATTTTTTACCAGTAAACCTAATGCAAATTTCAGTTCTCACCACCATCACTCACATGGCTATAGGCACAAGAAACTGGTAGGAGCCCCTGAAGAGGACATAGGCCACGTAGCAGAGCCAAATATTGGCAGTTGTGTTCATCAACAACAGTAGGCTTGCCTGGACTGCTGTCATAACCCCAATCACAAGTTTTGACCAGAAGGCCCATCGGATCTTCACAAAGCCAGCAGAAAAAGCAGTGATGGCACCTAGGAAAACACAAATGATTGTCAAGAGGGCACAAGTCTTTTATGCTACAGGGCTCTAGTTTTCTATGCAGTATTCTACCAAGGGATGAAGTACATATATCCCAGCAACATCATGGGGGGAAAAATATTTTCAAAACAGAATTTGGCAATTTTCTGATTTACTGGAATGCGAGACTCTTAGCAATTTAATTGTTCTGCATCCGTTCATTATGGCTGATGCATATATTGACTACATTATAGGCTATTCTAGGAGGCTGCCTCACTTTGAATAGCATATAAGTAGTAGATTTTGTCCAAGGCCAGAGATATGATGAATCAAAGTGAATGCTCACATGGATTTTAGGATGGTGTAAATTAATTTGGGGGGAGATAGGAATAAAGTTGCAAATTTATGATGATGTTATAACTACAGTAGGACTGTTGTGAAATAATATAAAAAGAGATATCTCAAAGAAATATCTGAGTTCTCTTTATAAGGTGTTTATCACTTCTTCCAATGGTGTTTTTTTCTTGCTGGAAGTGATGCTTCCCTATCTTTTTGTCTTAGATGACATGAACTGAGCCTGTGATCTCTGCCATTAGTGAATCAGACAAGACATTCATTTTACACACTTGGCATTTTACACACTTGGCAATTACCTAATAAGATTTGACCAAGCAAAAGCACACTCACTGAGGGCTTAGCACCTTATGTTTCCCTACAACTTTCTATGCAACGTGTCTAACACAGGCCATCTCATCATTCCCAAATGATTTTTACAACAACAACTGTAGATTTCTTAGTTCTATAAGAATGGGAATCACAACCAAATAGTTACAGAGTATCCATGATGACCTTAGTATGAACAACAGAACCTGTCTTTGCATGAAGTGCTTAAGGCAGTGGAATTGGATAATCTACTTAGGGTGTCAAACTCGATTTCATTGAGGGCCGCCTCAGGGTTGTGTTTGACCTTGGGGGACTGGGGGGGCATGGCTGGGATGGGCGTGGCCAGCTCAACATCACTTGTGTCAGGAGCACCTGTGGTGGCCCAGGCAGGGCTGGGGGGATCCATTGTCTCCAGCGGAGGAATTTCTCAATGCCTCCTTGCCTTGTGATCAAATACACTTTTGCTAGTAGTTTGTCTTGCTAGCCCTCTGCCAGCAAAAAAAGAACTCGGGAGGGGCGTGCGTGGCCCGCCCGGGTTCTGTTTTTGGCTGCAACGGCCTCCTGCAGCCCTCTGTCAGCCAAAATGAAGCTCGGGGAGCCAAGCACAGCCCTCCAGAGCTCTGTTTTTGCTGGCAGAGGCACTGTAGGCCAGTCCTTTACTATTTCCAGGGCAGCCCTGCGGGCCACATCTAATCCGAATCCGGCCCCCGGGCCTTGAATTTTACACCCCTGGTCTACTTCATTATTACTGGAGCTCCTGATTAGTCCTTGTTTGGTCTTGCATAGCAGACCAAAAAGATAAATACATAAAACACAACTTCAGAGGAAGAGAAATATCCATATATACCAAGCAGGGTAGAAACAGCTTCCACTCCACCATTGTAGACTTTTCTGTTGTCCTTGGTGGGATATATTTCATTCCATAAAATATGCACATAATAAAGCATCAGATAGTAGCCAGCAGAATTGAATATCCACCAAAGGGACCAAAGTCTCAGCTGCGGCATTCGTACAATACTCCCTAACGCCTTTACCATCCGGAATAAGACCAGATTTTTCCAGGAAGAGGCCTTATGCCACATGGGCTCTCCTGCCCCAGGGTTCATTTTGTCCAGTTCTGAGGGCGAGGTACCATTAGACAAGCTCTTCCTCCTGTTGAAGAAGAGGCTGCGTTTCGGACGTTTCAGGAAGAGGGTCAAGACCAGCCCAAAGCACATGAAGCCCAATGAGATATAATTCACTGTCATGAAGGTGGTGCCTCCAACTGTGACACAGAGTTGTCCCACCATGGAACTGGTGAAGACACCCATCAGCACTGAAGACCGGGAATAACTGGCCATGCGCTGATAGCGCGACGGAGTGACCAGGGTGAAGATATAGGAGGAGTAGGCTATTCGCGTAGCCATCGTGATGCCATAGAAGAACTCCATAAACTGCATGGCAATGATGCTGGTTCCAAAGATCAGCAGCAACCAGATAGCAATGTGGCTCATGCTCTGTAGCACCAACATTGGCTTGTACCGCAGATAGTCTGTGAGTAGAAAGATGGGCACCAATACTGCCATGTAAGAATACGACAGGACAGGTGTAATTTCATTGGTCACCTGCAAGAGAAAACCAAACGAAGTGGAACTGATTTACGCTAGTGAGTAAACCAAAGGGATAAAGAACTCTACAAGAGGCCACATGCATTCTCACCTCACCTCACCTGTATTCTAATCATCTAGGTCCTCCTTTTACTAATAATTTGGGTGCTTCTTCCTCACATTCTTTTTTCAGCAACAGGCACCAAGACTTATTTTAAGTACTACTAGCCATCCTATGTTTGGGAAGCTGGAAATAAAACAACTATACATGAAGGATCAGCTGATTCAGGGACACTAGGGCTGGGCCTGGGGTATCGATTAGAGAAAGAAACCCCCATCGCAGTAAGAGCTTGATGGAATTCTGGGTGACTAGGAATACATTGATCACTGGTTGGGCAGGACTGAAAGGAAGAAAAACAGAATCACAACTAACACAGAAAACTAGCAAACGTTACCAAGCTAGATTATGTCCTGGTTCATCAGACAAACTATTTTTATCAAAATTCCTAGGGATGAAATGGAGTTGTCCACAATGGGAAATGAAATGACAGCATGTAGCTTATAAAAGAAGGAAAAGCACCTTCAAAAAGGAAGGACCATGTTGGCTGAAGGGGAGAAGGGAAAAAAAATCTCCATTCACATGTTGAAGATAGTTATTTGGAAGAACACCCCCCTCCCCACCACCAGTTTATGGCAATACAATGTATAGGAAAACTGAAAGCTGCTTTATACCAAACAAGCTGGCTTGTAATATTTCTTTGATATTTCAGACTGGAATTTTTCAGACACACACACATTCCCTAGTTTTCTCAACAGTCACTCTGAGATCTCCGCTCTGGTTGAAATCTACACGTACTGCTTGCCGAGGAGGTTGATTAAGCTTCTTACAGTTGCTTTAGACTGGAATTTGACGTGTTTTAGCCATGGCAACAGAGCAGCATGAGACTCTGAACTTTGGCCGGACTGAGCTACTTTGAGTGCTGACCAACCCTGCTCCCCTAAATCTCCCACCGACAGCAGAGTGGAAATACAGGGAATACAGTATTAAATTTCAGTGACAAGAATCCCAAAGATTTTGATTCAAGGGATCTTTCTCCTGACCATCCTGTCATTTTTTTAAAAATAGAAGTCCGTAGTACTCCTCAGCCTGGTATCTCCCAGAGGTTATTTCTCTTCAAGCATGCTTCCTTGAAATTCAGAGAGGTGAAGCCCAACTTTCTGGCCTGCTCCAGGGGGAAGAATGGTATGCAAGTATATACTTCAGGAAGGATGAATAATTCCTTTTCTGTAATTCGAAGTATTATCAGCCCTGTTAACATGAGTTCACTACAACTTGGCATCTGGTAGTTCATCATTCCTATCTCTTCTGCCCTCAAAGGATGTCTGTCAACTTGAGCCATTTGTTCCTGTCAAGGAGTATGGGATATTTTAGCAAAAGTAGCTGAGCACACAGTTTACAAATGGAGTTGATGCAGTATATATGATGCCTCCTCTATCTCTTGATTCATACCTGTATTTCTAGATCAGGGATGGACAACCTGAGCTCCAGGTATCAATTGACTGATGGATTGACTGATTTGCAGGACTGGAGCCCCTTTGAACCACAGCTGCTGAAAATCAGTGACTTGATTTGCAGCCACTGAGGTAAGCAACATGCAAAAACTATAGCGCAAAACCTAGAATTTAGGCTTACATTTAGTGAGGAATGCCCTCCCCAACTGTCCCCCACAAAGCTAGACAACATACAGAGAATACACCAGCCCCACTAATAGCTATACCTCTGCCCAATGTGGTCCCTAGTTTCCTCAGAAATAATGAAGTCCTTCACCCTGCAAAACATTGCCAATCATGAAATTCCTTCGACCCTCCTTTCCAACCTTTAGCATCTTATTCAGCTGTGAATCTTCTCTTATAACTCCATCTGAATATGTCTTCTCCTATGGTTTGCCTACTGAGACATTCACTCTAGTGTCTTTTTAATATCAGACTAGCCCATTTCTCTTACTGAAGAATTTTTGTAACTACAGGTAGTCCTCAACTTATGACCACAATTGAACCCAAAATTTCTGTTGTTAAGTGAGACAATTGTTAAGTGGGTTTTGTCCCACTTTATGACTTTTCTTCCCACCATTGTTAAGTGAATCATTGCAGTTGATAAGTTAGTAGCCTGGTTAAGTGACTCTGGTTCCCCCACTGCCTTTCCTTGTCAGAAGGTCACAAAAGTGGATCACAAGACCCTGGGACACTGGAACCATCATAAATATGAACCAGTTGCCAAGCATCTGAATTTTGATCATGTGACCATGGGGATGCTACGAAGATTGTAACTGTGAAACTGTGAAAAACAGTCGTAAGTCACATTTCTCACTGCTGTAACTTTGAACAGTCACTAAATGAACTGTTGTAAGTCGAGGACTACCTGTATTTTATTAATTTAATTAGTACTTGCAATAATGTGTGCCAGGGAACAGTTATTCTTTGGGTTTTCATATTTTTAAGTAACTGTTATTACCGGCTGTTTTAAATGTTTTAATTAGTTGAGTTTTAATATGATTTACATGTCTTTGTTTTTGAAGGACAGCTGCCCAGTGTTGGCTGAAAGATGGGCAGCTATATAAATGTTTTAAATAAATAAAAATAAATAAATAAAAACTTTGCCCAAAAAACTTCCACTATTAGACACATTAAAATGAAAATTCTACTCCATATCTCTCCACCCATTATAGCAATAGCACTTAGACTTACATACCGCTTCACAGTGCTTTACAGCCTTCTCTAAGTGGTTTACAGAGTCAGCCTACAATCTGGGTCCACCTTGGAAGGATGGAAGGCTGAGTCAACCTTGAGCCTGGTGAGATTTGAACTGCCAAATTGCAGGCAGCCAGCA
>JANHJO010005855.1:58827-71587 GCA_032468235.1 Pseudoxyrhopus heterurus | reverse complement strand
AAGACGCTGTCCAACTGATTGCTAAGTAGAAATCATGAAATCAGAAGTCAATATGATAATATTTTCTATTTCCAAAAGTAAACAAATATAATTTCGAAACAAATATTGTTATCTAATGAAACACCAATATTGTATCTTATTCCTATTCATGTTCATACTGTGAATATTTTCTCTTGCTGCAGTTCAAAAGCCTGTAAACAAAGGCAATGCAATACAATTCTTAAAACACTGTTGAAAAAAGGTAAGATTTTGAGCACAAACTTGCAAAGACATAGGATCCACAAAATATTATACGCAGATACAATATTCTTTCCTTAGTACTTCAGAATCACTTTCACAGTGTAGAAAAATACACTACCATTTTGAAGCATAAGATCAGAAATAAATTATGGCAGAACACAGAAGACAAACAACTTAAGGAAAATATTTTAAAAACAATAAATTAACACTCATCCCTTGAACCAAACACTTTCAATCTGGTAGCCTGAGTTTTTTTGTTTCTAAAGTTTCAAAATAATTGTTTCTATCTCTCATATGATAGCTAAGGGTATTGAGGATTGCAGTTCAAAACATCTGGAGGCCAACAGCTTAAGGAACGCTGTCTTACAATTTCATAGAAACAATAAAGGAAAGTAAGTATAACTACTTGAGTACTTAAAAGTACCAATTTCACTTATCTTCTGATTAATCTATTAATCTGATTAAGTATGTGCAAATCAAAGATTGAATTAAGACTACAATTAGTCATTTTCTGAAACCATTTTTTAAATGGCAGGTGTCTATTTTAAGTGCAAACAAAATAAATGCACTCTAAAGTAAACTGGGTATTTATAGAAACTAAAGACCATCTTTCCTTCTAAATATTATCTGATCAAGTTGGGAATTCACAGGCAATTTGTATGACACAATTAAAACATACCTATGAGGAATGATTTTCTGATTACACATTCAACAAGTCTTACAAAAACAAGTGTAACATTTTAGGATACTTTTCTCTGCAGAAATCTTACCTCAGTTCTGTTGATAGACCTTTAAAAGATTTTCCATACCATCCCACCAAGATGATCTTCAAAAGCCTGAATTAGTGTGATTTTTCCCCTTTTGATGAAATACCCATGATTTGTATATTATCACGTTTATGTTGAAATAATTTTATCACAGGTATATGCATTTCATAAAATGGTTGTTTTAGATTAATTACTGAATGTGGAATGCTGGAATTATTATATTATGTCCAGTTGAAATATCCTATGCAATAGTCCTCAATTTTTTCAATCAACCTACTAGAGAAGACTATACAAGTATTAAGACAAAGCAAGTAATTTTAGAAGCTTTTCCCACTGTAATCTTGAGAATACTGAAATGTCTATTCCTAGAAGTCACTTAAGATGGCGCCAGACAGTACCAATGATTTTGAACTGTTGTAAACCCATGGGATGTATGCAATAAGCTTTAACATTATCTTTCTTTCAGAGAGCAGGATAAAACGTGGTAGCAGCCTGTTCTCCATTCTTTTGTTCATATTTCACTGGAGCTTCGTACAGTGGTTCAGCCAGCTGTGTCTCTCAATTACTTGACATTACCTATTTTAAAGCAAGTTTAAAGAAGAGTGCAGCTTTATATGAAACTAAATATACAAATGCATCATGCTAGCTAGGCAACTGACTCTTGTATGCCTTGTATAGTTTGCATATATTTTCTCAGGATGATACTATATATGGCAATTTTATACTGTCAAGGATAGGATAGGAATCACAACTAGTTTTTGTTTATATATTCTAGTTGAGATTCACATGTATATACAACTGTTCAACAATATAAAAATTGGTAATTAAATTGCATCTATATTTGTACAGCACTAGATTTAGGAATTTACATTTTACCAGCCATCCACAGAATAATTTGTTAATCCAAACCACGACAAGTTTCACTGAATTCCTATAAAGCCCAAATGCTAAGCAAACCAACACTTGAGTGTGTGTTCTCACAGCTGATTAGCAAAAAATGTGATTTAAACAAAATTCACCTCATTTGAGTTTTGACCCAGCAGTTCAGTGAACAAGGAGAAAGTCCACAGTCTTAATGGCAAAACTGACTTAATCAGTCTCTACATCACTAGGTTTGGGATTAAGAGCGAAGCACATTCCATTTATATGTTTTACTGGAATTTGATATGATCAATTCATGATTTAAAATCTCTAGGTTCTCCTCCAATCTGTCTGTAGACATAGTGTGCCACAGACTTTAGACTTCTGCTTCTCCCTCATTTTCTTCAAACAGAACCACTTTGCAAGTGTCTACATGTTCTAGAAAGTACACATTTTCTGTGGTGGCCACTTCTTCAGAACAGTCCGACGCTGTCAGGCCTCTGAAGCAAAGGGGGGGAAAAGCTGAAACACAAGGTTCATCTGATAAGTTTTACATTAAGCAATACAAGCTGGACAGAATAAAATGTAGCTTTTGGCTCAAAACGTCTGAGTCTTGGTGTGGAAACGAGTACGTGGTTGTCCCACCAAAGCATTCTCTGTCAGGGAAGTCTTGACTGGGGAGTATGTTTTGTTTACCTATCAGGTGTAAATTTCCAGGCACTCAGTTCATTTTGGGCTTGTTCCAGTTTGTCTTTAGTCTGTTCCAGTTCACCTTTCATTTTTAGGAAAAACAAGTTGATGGCTGGGTCCACCATTGTTGATCTCAGTTGAGCAACACTTGGTTGCTGGACTTGCTTGAGGTACTGTATCTGATTCTGCATGAAGGAAAGAAATATTAAGTCAATATATACTATCATTGGTCCACACAATCTGAAAAATAACCATTTCTTTTGTATTAATATTAGCAGAAAATAAAAATGAACTCTGAAATTATGACAGAATGTATATCAATTCATACAACCATGCATGTACTAATAACAAATTTAAGAATTTAAATACTGCAATACTGCTTACCTCCTTCTGCATGTGCAAAAGAGGCAGAAATTGTATGATGGCAGTGCTTCCATTTTATATACTATTTTATATCTTATGAAATATTTTTATATATACTATTTGTATTTTATAAAATCAGATTTATAAATAAATATTAACAACATTTAAACAATTTTTCAACTGAGCAATTTACAGTTTTTTATGAAGTTTAGTTTTTAGTGGTGGCAACATCTCATAACCTGAAAAACCTAATTCTTACATATTGCAAGGAAGGAAATAATAAGCTTTGATTTTAGTGAGGCAGAATGAATATTATTGTAATGGTGAATTCCAATTACACTTATTCCAGTATACAATATTTATTATTCAGTAAGCTATTATAGTGAGAAACATACTAATACAATAAATTTGGTCCTCAAAAATCATAAATTCTCAATGTTAGAGTTGCCGAGGATTAGAAACTCAAGAGAATTAAACCTAATAAGAAATGATCGTAAGAAACACCAGAGGATTTAATAATCATTTGTCCAGTTTTGGGACTATCCAAAGAAGCTAGAGGGTTGCAAGTGGTATCACTGAAAAGTTGGTGACATCAAAAAGAACCAGAGTAACTTGTTCAGCTTTTCCTGGGTTTGAGGACAAGAGTTTATGGTAAGCATGGGAAGCATCTTCAGGAAAACTATTCCATTTCCATTCTTAAAAATTATCCAACTCTTGCCAAAAGAAGTGTGCTGCTAAAATTCAGTGGTAAAATTTCAGCAATGAAGGTGAGGGGACACACATTTAGGAAGTGTCCCACTCCATTTTCTACCATTATTTTTGAGAAAACACACACACTACAAATTGGTTATTTTGCTGCTGAATTTCAATGTTATAGTTTTGAGATGCTAGAGAGCAACGATTAAGGTACAAGAGACACACAGACCACAATCTACCAGAGCATTAAGCAATCAGTAGGGTTTTATTCTAACCAGCTAAAACCATCAAGAACTTTGGTTTAAACATGAGATTTCAAATAATTCTATAAACCAAAATGAGCTATATTCATCTAGTATTATACAGTTGCAACAAAAATGTGAATGCTTTACAAGCGTGTACTGAATACAAGTTTTGTAAGCATCTATTGTGAAAATGTGAAAGGATGCTCAACAAATATATGAAATGCAGTAGAGAGTTGTGCATACATGTGTGTAATATTATAATGGATCATGGATTATAATGGATTAGTGGACTGGCAACAGTAATAAAATACAGCTTTGACTAGAAGACCGATCAACGGTATGGTAAATTCTACAAGGATCACTGGCAACAAATCTTCATGCTAACACTATCATGGAATACTAAAAGCTATTCCAGTTTTTTCCTGTTAAATCTTTCACTAACTGGACAGGAAATCTTGTTTCTGAATTGTTACAGATATATTCCAGTAATCACTAATTAAATAAAACCAATTATGTGAACTTTTTCATTAAGAGGAGTGGAATTTTTATTCCTCTTACTATCACTACCCACCAATGAATGACTACTATGCCTGAATCTTTCTACATTATCTCTAGATATCCATCACTTATTTGGAACATCAGTAATATTACCTGTTTACATGGATATCCTATTTATTTTCTACTACTGGTAGGCAATCTATCAAAAATCCAGAGTTAGGCCTATTTTCAAAGCTGTTCCAAAGGTACATTTTTATACTGGAAGTGGATGTGCCAAATGTTATATATCTTGAATTTACAAATGCTAATTTGAATTTACTATAAACCATTCAAAGTTATGGTGCTAAAAAATAAATTATGACCAACACCCACATTTACATGTTCCCAGTGCCCCTCAGTCAGGCTATGGGAGAGTGGTTAGGACACAAACAGAAGTGGAGGGTGTGAAACGGATTATTCTTATCAGTTTTGAGCCCCCTATAGCATAGCCATTTGGGTGAGTGTTCCAAAAGGCTATGGAGAAAAGGAAAGCATAGGTGCAGTCATATGATTTCAAGATTAGTGACCACTTCTCTTATTGACAGAATTGCATACCCCAATTGTGTTTGCTATCTGTAGCCTCTAAATGGACAGAGAAAACACACCAAAATTTGCCAGCAAATTTTAGTAGTGTAGTTGGGAGTAACCTCAAGGACTCTGAAACAGAGATTCAGGGCTGCACACAATCACATTACCATCTCAAGCAAAAAGGAAAAGCAAGCTTTAGTTTTAGATTTATATGAACATTGCAACAGATTTGTGTAATACAAATTAGTGGTGTTTATTTATACGTTCTCTAATGTTAGTGATCAATCTAGTGGAACTCTGTATTGAATAGGTTTTGTAATCTTTGTGTCATCTACATTAAGGGTTGCTATCGAACTATGGTAGCTCATAACTCTTTGAAAAATTAGTAATATGTCAACATATTTTACATCATTAGAACAGGGTTTTGATAAAAAATATAAAAATTCAAACCATGCTAAATAGTAGGAATTAGCATAACAAATGAATAGAATTCTGTTTAAAGCATTCAAAGCCAAATCAATAGATTTCATCAACTGACAGTCTTAAATGATTTGATTAATTTCACTTACAGTACACTCTTGCATTTCTTGTTCTTTAGTTGCTAGTCGCATCACCAAGATATTTTCCCTTCGAGCAGATTCTTGTTGTTGCTGCTTCAGTTTTTCTTCAGACTCTCTCAATCCAGTTACATCATTGGCTAGTGTAAAAGGGAAGAAATTACAAGGTTTATAATCAGAAACCTTCAAAATAGTAAGATAAAAGGATAAACAATAAGATAAAAATGATATCTAAAAACAAAGACAAAATAATGTGAATCATAAATACATTCCCTTTTGGAAGCAAATGTAAAAAAGATAGATATATAGCTTCTAAGAGAACACAGGTAACACTACAACAAAGTTCACTCTATGATTATTTTCTACTGGTCTTTTTAACAGTTCGCAAAAGAACAGAAGATAATAGTAATGGCATGACAGTGTATCATACAAGCAAGCTACATGACTGTCATAATCCTTCTTTTCAGTCCTAATGTCATAAAATCACCTGCAAATTTATGATGGTATTTTTTTTTACAGCTATGGGAAAAAGCAGCTTCTTGTTTTAAAGGGAACTACAAATAAAATATACAGGGTCCTTATTGACAGGGATACAACTGTAACGTATTTCTGTAACTGAATTCAAGTTGCACATTAACACATATCATTGTTATGACCGACCTATCCAAACCATGGCCCTGGACAGCTAGTAATTGGCCCCACAAGACCATCAACTTTTAACATTAATATGTGTATTAATCTCAGGGCACAGGTGAAGCCAATGTTTTCTCCTTAGAGGGATAGTTCTGGGACAAGGATGAGTAACTTAAAATAACCTAAACTCAAATCCCAAACATATAGCCCAGCTTAACAAGCTCATTATTCTATGAAGGTTTCTTGTTGAATGTCGTTAAATTAGAAGTAAACAAGCTTGACTATTCAAAGGAAGAAAACATAATCCTAAAGTCTGTTGATGCCCTACAGATTATTTAACAATTAGATTATCTTATTTATTGTTAACATACTAGGTTTGTCTATACAAGAATAATATATTACTGCTCTTGTCTAATAAAAACATATAGGAGCCAAGTAGTAATATAAAAGTTGCCCCATATCAATTTCAGAATTAGAAAGTGAAATATAAATCAGGTTAATGAAAATACATGTATTACAACACATTTAAAATGTACTATCAAGCAAGCAGTGCTTTCATGGATACATTGTAAGGAAATGGCTATTCCAAAAAAGCTTTTAACTAAAAAAATAATGAAATGTAATTGTTATAACACATAGTTTCACTTAACAATTATCACAAAACAGGTGGTAAAATCAGACCAGTTATGTGAACTACTGTTTACACATCTATCACATGTCAACTGATAAAATATTTATGCCAATATCTGAAATTGACAAAGCCCTGCTTCAATAAATGTATTTAGAGTAACATGGTTTGTGTTTTGCTTTTTACACATACTGGTAAACTGAACAATATTACAGAAAAAAATCTAGCATAATATGCCCAAGGGAAAGCCTTCCATCATTTCGTATCACAAATTATTGATTCAGACATAGTGTATAAATTTTAATGTATCATTAGAGATTGAGTACAAGTAGTCCTCAATTTATAACTATGATCGGAACCAAAAAAATTATAATAAACCAGTGCAGTCATTAACTTATGCATCACGTGACCACACCTGATTTTGCAACCTTTTTTTGTCAGTCATTAAGCAAATCACCTGTGATGGTTAAGTGAGACATCAAGTGATTACAACTCCAGTCCCACATTGACTATGCCTGTCAGAAGCTAGCTGGAAAGGTCACAAATGATCCCGGAGGATGACTTGTAAATGTGCAACAATTGCCAAGTATTGTAATCACAATAACAATCACTGAATCAGAATAACGAGGATGGTGCAATGGTTCTAAATGCAAGGACCTTTCGTAAGTCACTTGTTTCAGCACTGTTGTAGCTTTGAACAGCCACTCACTAAACAAATGGTTGTTAAGCAAGGACTGCCTGTATCAGTTTTATGCTAGATACTTTATCTCCTTTTCCCATATGTTTTTTTAAAGTTTGCACAAAAGATAAGAAAGAAGATAATTCAGGTATTAACTTTTAATCATTAATCCTTTTAATTGTGATTCTAAATTAGTTTTAGGAAAAACTATTAACCAATTACTTTGAATGCTAGAGATCAGATAAAAACAACCTACTGCCATTTACTTCAATAGGAGGACTAGCCTGATGGCATTAGTATATAATCTTCCTCAAGCAGGTGACAAATATTAAGTTCCCAATTTGTGAATGAATAGGTTCAAAGTTACTTAAAATGTATATACTATAGGAATATATTTTAGTTGCTATGTCGATATGTTGTCCAATAATTCACTTCCCAAAACCTCCATTTTTTATTATTACTTCTACATTTCGAAGAATATGGCAGGGTCTAATTATATATTCAGCTGATTTACAACTTACAGTTTAGATCAGTGTATTTGCCCTCAAGAGCTTGCACATATGCTTCATACTGCTTCCATCTAACAAAGAAAAGAAAAACATTTCTGAACTGCATATGATTTTAAAAAGTAGTATACTATTAAATCAACCTTACAGCTTTCATTAAATACTTTAATTACTTATCATGATAAGATATGTATAGTTTGATACCTAGGAACACCTTTAGCAGCTACAGGGAACATACACCAACTCCCTATTTCAAATTGTAGTCTGCTTTCAAAAATAATCCATTCTTTTGGTGGATATGCACATCATCTTAAGTCAAAAACAAATTACCTAATTATCTTATGTGTGAACCAAGACAGAGGCAATATTGTTTGAACAGGTTTACCTTTCACTTTATTTAATAATTTTTATATTTTTCAGTTTTTTCATCGCTGGCTATTTTGATTACTTTTTAAAATACATACATACCCACGACACTATTCATTTTCAGGGGATAAGCAACATAATGCAAAATTTAGAAAAGGAGTTAAGAAAATAAATGTAAAATAAAGACATAACTGAAAAATCAAAAGATAAATATAATGTACAACAAAATCATTTGCCTTATCTCCCCATACTTTTCTATTCTTGCAAACTATATTCAATAGATTTCAATGACTCAGTGAAATTGTTTAACTGCTTTTAATCTCCTATTAGGGCAGAAGATGGGGCAAAACTAATTCTGTAAGCAGGGATCCCCAACCCCCGGACTGGTCCATGGCCTGTCAGGAACCAGGCCGCACAGCTGGAAGCAAGCGGCGAGCAAGCAAAACCAAAATCATCCCCCTCAGGCCATGGTAATACTGTCTTCCACAAAACTGGTCCCTCATGCCAAAAAGGTTGGGGATGCTATAAACAACTGGCTCAAGGTAACTAAATTAAAAATTGAATTGAGATCTTTCTCATGCTTGTTTAGCCCAACCCAATATTGCATGCACATAAGTATACTTTTAAACTAATTTCAGATATGCAAAGAAAAGATTCGTACACCTGAATTAAATCACTTGTTTTGGCTGAGTGCAATGTGCAAATCTAACCACTGTGCTTTCCAAATTATCATGCATGAGATAAATCATTATGTGTTATGTGAATCCGGATTAATAAAAACAATAGCCTAGTGCAGTATGTGGACCCTATATCCATTACATGGGTAAAGATTTGATTGAATAATGCTTCTGTCTTGATGACTTTGTGGACACTTCCACATAGTGTTCTTTAGCAAGTGGCTTGTCACTGCCTTCTTCCAAGTTGTCTTTTTCAAAGTCTTCATCTAGCAATAGCTCTTAGCTATCCTGACAGTCTTCAATTCAAATATTAGCCAGGAGAATTATGTAGCACTTCAGATTTGATTTAGAAGAGATGCTCCAAAATATGCTTGTTTTCAGGCCTGTACTTCAAGAGCGTCCCTGCAGCAATTGTACAAACTCATAAAATATACGTTGCTTTAACAAATTGCAGAAAGATCCTAATTTATGAAACCACATTTCAAAGGATCTCTTCCAATGAATCCTATGAGCATTTATTTTTTTAAGAGACAAGCCAAAAATGGCTAATTATGATCAACAGTAGAGGTTTGGCTCAAACTGCAGACAATTCTTGCTTAATGACTATCCATTCAGCAACCATTCATAATTATGATAGTGCTGAGCAAAGGGACTTATGAGCTGTACCTGATATTATGGTCATTATAGCATCCCTGTGGTCACATGATTGCAATCTGGGCTCTTCGCAACCTGTTCATTTACAACTGGTTGCCAAGCACCTCACAACTATTTGATCGCCACTTGCAAACTTCTGTGATAGCTTCCCCAGAAAGTCAACAGGGAAGCTGGCAGGGAAAGTCACTACCGCCTGCTAAAAGAACTCTCTCTGGTTTCTTGGGGCAGGCTAAAAAAGGTCTACCCTGAGATCCAAACAGGGTTTCAGCACAGAGCATTTGTAGCATGGCACATTTACAGCCAGACCCCAAAAATCAGATGTTCTAATCTTTGGGAGTTGGCGGCAAACATCTTTCTCAACCAGTCTCTCTGAGAGCGAAAGGGCTACCCACCATACAAGATTCAGACCCATTTGGGAAAAATCCCTCTGGTGAGCAGCTCTTTGAGAGAAAAAGGGCTGTCAGCAGAATTTTGACTCGGGTCTGCCAGAATTCCCCCAGAAGGCAGCTGTTTGACAGTGAAAGTACTGCCCACTGGAAGATTTTGACCCCATATGAGGTAATCTCCCTCCAGCAGTGAGTGTAAGCAAAGCAGCAAAACAGCCACATGACATCTCGCTTAACGACCACTTCACTCAATTTATTTATTTTAGGAAATTTATATTGCCACCTATTCGCACATGGCAATTCAAGGCAGCTTTCAGGAATCTTTGACCAATGATCAAAGATTATGGTTTCAATTGTGACCATAAGTCAAAGACTGCCTATAAATAATAGGATACTTTTTGTTTTTCTGAAATTCATTTTGAATCTCAATAAATCACGAACTACAAAATTTGGTATTTTAAGCATTTAATTCTCCCAAATGTCTGAGTTAGCTTAATTTAACTTTTTTTAACATTTTCATATGCAAAAATAGTTCTTTATTAGTTCTTTTTATTCAATAAAGTATTGTGAAGATCCAAATTATTCTATGTAAGATAGGAGAAATGAATTTTTGTTATTATGAAATAGATCATTATTTTACCTTAAGATCAATTCCTCTCTAGGTAGAACCTTGAAGTCTGTTTCACTGAGACGGGCCTGCACAAAAATAATTTCATTGAATTATTTCATCTAGCATTGACAAGGAGAAGTAATAGTAGAATACATGTTTCCAGATTACCTTTTTTGGAAGTGGCTCTTCATTAGTCATTGTGAATTCTGTAGAAGAAATAACACTATTATTATTTCACCCTTTTACAAATGCAAGTTCCAATCAGTTTGAGTATGTGTAAATACATTTTTATAATAGCTTTGGAAAATAGTAAAAATTTTAATTTCAACGATTTATGTATACACATTGTAACTCTTGAGAAATGTATCAGTTAAGCCCTATTGAACTCTATATTATAAAAATATGTTCCTCATTTTGTGGATAATTAACACATTTATTTTCAACAATAATGAACATTTAAATCATTTCTGAGAATGTATGAATATATATGAAAGCTCACTACTGCTTGTGTAATACAGATTCATCCAGTTACAGATAACTTTATCATATTAAATTTATGGTTTTTGCCATTTCAGGAAGTAATCAACCCAGGATCACATTTATTGATTTTCAAATATTACTATTTTTCTGCACTGCATAGGTAATTCAAAACTAAAATTTTCCATATCTAGTAGAAAGCTGTCCCTATTGTTAATGGGCAAATATATGTTTTAAATAAATATATAGTAGAGAAAATGTTTTGCTTAAAGTTTTAAAACACTGATAGTTATAATGATCAGCATCAGACCAGAACTCGAAAACTTTAGTTTTACCAAATGAGGCAGTCACTATTTTTCAGGCTGATCTATTTCACAGCACCAGTGCAGAATGGCAACAAGCATGCAATTAACAATGCTGTTGTTTTATATAATGACATATAAATTCAATCTGAAGACCCTGTAAATAATGCTTTGCTTAAATTATCTTTTTTTTTTTAATTATAAATTCCAAAATACAAAAACACCCCTAAGCACAATTTTATATACAGAACCTTGTAAGAAAGCAGTAAGTACCTCTGTATGATAAGTCTCAATTCCTCCACAAATCTGTAGGGTTTTTTGGCAACACTACAGAACTGGCTTACTTTCTCACAGGATGTTTTGACTTTACTCTCTTGTAGTTTTCCAATTACCGTGTTACTATTTTAAGGGGTTCCCCCTCCCCATAAGGATCAGCCACAGTTCACTTTTTACCATACCATAAAATTTGATTAACCCTTTCTGTAATTTGTTTCAAACTAATTATAATAACAAACTACTAACATAAATCTGTTTATGTTCAGTAGCTTTATTGAAATTTTCTTTTTTTCTACTGCAAATAAATATTATCCATTTTTATATTAGATGACTTCTAATTCTAAAATAATTATCTTCTCTTTGCATGCTAAGATGTATTTGGAACAGATTTAGGGACTTTAGAAATTGAGATATTGCTCTGCATACAGCCTTCATCTCTTATGTACAATCTTAAAACATGATCTGACCCCAAAATTGTATATATAACAGCCCCAAAATGTAAGAGTATAATAGAAAATAGAATATGAATTGTTAGACATCACTATGCTATAGTAAACTCTGCTGAATAAATACTTAGTAGAGCAAGCCAATTTCAACTTCAGATTGTTTTTCTCAAGCTTATTAAATAATTTTTTTATTTCAGTGAAAAATATTTTTCCCCTGCTCATAATAATCACTGGACTGAAACAGATATAGCAACTATGGTTAAAACCCTTAGCAATGTAAATTGTTGAACAAATACCTCATCTCATATAAACCTGGCTACATATAATCTGAACAAATGCAATCTTGCCCATAGTACATTGTGATTTGTAGTCTGGGCAGAGGCATCACTAACGTATTTACTGTACACGTGAACAGCTTGGTCAATACAATAACTGACTTTCTACATGGGGCATGCAACTAATTTTTACATGCGCAGTTCGTTCATAGCCAACTGGATCACCACTGCATGTAACATATTCATTGCAATCTAGCACATCAATGATTATAGTTCTTTCTAAGCAACCTGTAGAATGAACAAAAATATTCTGTGTCTGATCTGCCTTCCCCAACTTGGGTCTTCTGCAAGTGCATTGGGC
>JANHJO010005855.1:10461-38420 GCA_032468235.1 Pseudoxyrhopus heterurus | reverse complement strand
TCACTAGAACGAACAGGTGGAAAACGAGGAGTTGCAGCTTTATGTATAGGAGGAGGAATGGGCATAGCTATGTGTGTGGAAAGATAAAGGAAACTTTTCTTTGATTTTATAACAATTTGTAACATGACTCATCTTTATTAGTAAGTAATAAAGAAACAATATTAGCCAATGCCTATATATTGATACTAGGCCAGATCTAAGCATCCTGCTGTCAAGTTTAAATAGAACTTTTTTGAACAATCTACTTGGTCTCTTCTCGCCTCAGATTTCTAATGAAGGGATCCATTGAATCTTTGAGAAGCAGAAGGCATCCTATACATACTATTCACACCCACCCTAATGTTAACCCCTGCAGATAACTTCATCCTGCCTTTGAGCCATTACATTATAACACCCCCCCCCAATGCTAGCATAAAGCTACGGCCACAGTTTGTGTGTACAGAAGGGAGGGTTTTTGTATTCTGCATTCTCAATAGCAAAATACAAGAAATGCACCAAAAGCTAAGTGTTTGGCTGTAATTTGACCTTGTTAGTGGTAGCTACTGCTGAAACCCTCAGGTTTTCTCCAACCTCCTCCCCTTTACATTCTGCATTATAATACTGATACAAATACAAAATATGGCCATATTTCATTTATTTGCTAGTTATGCAGAGGTCTGACAGCTTGCTTTCATCAACATACTAGTTAATACAGACTTGAGAGAATTGCACAGGAATAGGCAAATAAAAATTCATTTAGTCTTCAATTGCTCCGGATTGAACTGCATCTTCATAGCATCCTCCTTTTTCACCTTTACTTTCAGGGTGCAACTTAATAAGATCATCAATTCGAAGAATAGTAATTGCTGCTTCTGTTGCAAACTTTAAACTCTTCGTTTTGACTACAGTAGGCTCATATACACCAGCCTGTTTGTTGTCACGTGGTTTCCCATTGATTAAATCAAGACCGATCCTGAAAAAAATAAAAACAATACCTTTTTAAACAGGAAAGTACATTTCAAATGTCTTCGGTATTCTCAAACCCTGAACCTAACACCAGAGATCAACTTCAAATTTTTCAACATCAAATGCAACAGAAGTCAAGTAGTACCTAGTACTCTGCAAACACCCAACCATTTTATCAAAAATTTATTTTTATTGCTTAAATTTATATGCTGCCCATCTCACTGATCAAGCAATTCTGGGAGGCCTACAAAACGGTAAAGTTAAATATAAGAACAGTTAAAATTAAGATGATTTAAAACCAAGGGGATGGACAGCATGGGGATGAAGTCTTCTGTTATACTGTAAACCACTACCAGTGGAGAGCGCCACTGGGCCCCAAGCCATCTAGCAAAGCCATGTTTTAAGGCCATCCCAGAAGGCCTCATTTCAGGTGCCAGAATGTTCAATAGAGTAGGAGCTATAATATATACTAAGAATAAGTAAAATCTAGCATTAAAAATGGGAACATTCCAAATAACAATGGCAATTTCTGATCACGGATTACTGATTCTGCCAAGATTCACCTGTTTTCCAGAAGTTAATCCCCCAAAGTCAAAACTATTTGTGAAGTCCCAAGGGAAAGTTCGTTTCAAGCTATGTCCAGAGCAAAACAAACCACTTCCAGTTTGGGGGATTAACTTGGAAATCGCCAATCCATGCCCGGAATGACTAAAACATTCTGGAATTATCAAGAACACTCCACACATGAAAATCTAGGTTTTGCACACCCAAAATACATATACCACTCCATTTCTTCTGATAAAGCTATAAGCCAACTATGCAAGACCAAACACCAACACTTACACTTACATTAAACTGTATGCTTACCTTACTGTATGCTAGCACCTTAAAACTAGGAATCATTCTGACTTAGGATGCTGAATGTTCATGCCCAATTCTGATTCATTCAACAAGATTAAGCAAAAATGCATAAAGGAAATCAATATTCCGATGTTACCATCAATTCTGTGCACACTTACCACTTCAAATTTTTACGATCTGGATTCACTTGAGCTTCATTGTGAAATGCTCTCAGCTTTGCAACAAGATCTATTGCATCTTGAGCAGCGTTAACTGCTAACGTATTTGGAATAACTAGAAGAGATCTTGCAAATTCTGCTATAGCAAGCTGTTCCCGTGACCCCTATTTCAAACAAGAAAAATTCTATTAATATTTAAGTTAATATATGATAAAATAATGGAGAGGCAATGAAGCTACACTTGCTGAATGTGCTGAAATGGAGACAGGATAGCCACCATGGATAAAGCTTTAGTATGATCTGCACCAAGCAGAAATTAGGACTTGATAGTTAAATGGCCCTCTCCAGTCCCAGTTCTATAAAACTTTTCAGATATAGATAGCGCTGAATGTTAATATGTCTGATTTCCTAAGATAAACAATTTAAACTTTAGTTAACTAAATACTTACCATGCTAGTTGCATAATTTTCTAGATAAATGGAAAGTGCTGCTTCAACTGCACCTCCTCCTGGTACAACAGACTTTGACTCTAGTATTCTTTTGACCACACAAAGAGCATCATGCAAAGACCTCTCCATTTCATCACACATGAAGTCATTTGCTCCTCGTAATATAATAGCAGCTGAGGTCCGTGCCTTAGTACTGTTTCAGAAAGACAAGAGAATTTTTCCTTGTGAAATCATCATCAAACTATGAATCTCTAACCTTGAGGGTAGGAAAATGCTAGAATTCTGTGTGTCCAAGTCCATCAACGAAGTCAAGACATTTACTGCCTCAACGTTTATAGGGGGACTAAAAATAATCTATCCCACGCGTATAACTGCTCATACGATTTGAAAATAGCATGGCAGCAATTAAATGGGAAATATTTTCAAAGGTTCCAACAAAATGTGTCTATTACAAATTATATAAGGTAGGTATTTCCTTACTTTTTAATTAAAATCAATTCGTCATCACAAATTCGTTCTTGAACCACTTCTTCTGCTTGTCCCAGCATTGATACTTCAAAAGTTTCTTCACCTTCCAGATTTGCCAGAGTAGAACAAACGGTGGCTAATACGAAGTAAAAATTTGACAAAATCACCACAATTTTATATCTAGTCTGAAGGAACAATAGCAACCTTTCTGGTTCTGTGGACAGGCAGCAACAGCAGCCCGGGGGGGGGGGGGGAGAGGGGGATTTGTTTTGTACATGGACACCTGTTGCGCTAATGTAGCTTTAAGCACTTGTGCGCTCATCCATTGCTTGTGCAACCCGTTTCCCAACGGGTTGGGAACCCCTGTTCTACATAATGAAGCTCTGTATTGACAAGACATATAAACTGTATCGTATTCAGAGATGTCTGTAATTACCTCCAGAAGCCTTAGCAATGCGTTTAAGGTCTCTTTTTAGAGCTCTGCGTACTGCCATGGCACCAGCATCAACAAAGTATTTCAGACACATATCATCAATGCCCCCAGTAGTCAAAATAACGTTTGCTCCTGTAGCCAGGACCTTCTGAATTTTTTCTTTAGTGATGTCAGCCTCTCTGCGTAAGAAAGTGCACAGATTAAACAGAACTATAAACTTAAATTCAAGAGAATCATAAAAGTTTTTAATTAAAATACTTGAGACGTGTCAAAATAATACTTTAACCATGCCTCCCTGAAAATTCAGTGTAGATGAAATCTATTTTTCCATTATTACACTGGATTTTTTGGTTAATTTTCAAGATTAATTCAAGGGAGACACTTCAGGATACTATTAGTAAATAAAAAAGGCATTACTAACTTTTAAAAATGCATTTACCAGGCAGAGGAATGGTAAATTAAGCTTAACCATACCTTGCAAATTACAGATTAATGTAGCTATTGGATATAGAAAGAATGATATTTGACAAATACTGTCATATTCTTAGGTCAAAATTTGTATTCAAGATGCCACTCTCTTAATAAGTGCAGGACAAATGATAGAAATATACAGATTTATTTATGTTTCCTATTTTAAAGCTGCCCATCTGTATCATTTTAGTTTAAAAAGCTGTCTATAGAATACCTCTGTCTAATCTGATCCAGTTTTTCTGGGTCTGTGATTACCACCTGAACACCAAGCTTCATTTTAGTTTTCTGTAGGCTGAAATCAAGGCATGCAATTTTGGCATTAACTATTCTCTTAGGCATACCTAAAAGAAAAAGAGAAATGCTCTTAAGATTCTATATAAAACTTTAATGCATCTAAAACACAGTGATACCTTCTTTTCATAGATATCCTTCAGTTTATTTCTATTTACTTTAATAAGTATAGTTTATAATAAAACTGACTTGAATTTACTTTCCCAAATGGGAAAGAGGTCCCACTCCATTATAAGCAGAGGCTTTACTGAATAATCCATCTTAAAGTATCTGAAATTTACCAAAGCTTCCAAGATTTTGAAGACATTCATTGCATACATCAAGTGCATCATATTGCTGCTTAATTACTACTAAAATACAAAACTAAACGTTCAGAGAGATTATCAAGCCTCCCCCTTGTGCAACCATCTTGCACAATCTTCATTTTACCAGAAAATTTTCTTCCCAAAATAATGTATAAAAACAATAAAAACAAAAAGTTCCCCCATGTCTTCTGTTCACCATAGAAGAGTACATTTATAACCAAGACTTTCTGTGTTCCATTCTGAATCCTATCCCCCTTCTTGGTCTTTGAAATATCACTTTCTACCCTAGTCAAATCATTTCAGGCAATTTGGGGTTGAAACTGAGTATTAAGCTTAAACATATACCTAACTAAAGCTCCATATCTTACCCTGATAGGGAAAATACAAACCTAATTTAGGAAAGTCATCTCCATTCGAGCAAAGGGGAGGATCACTTATCTGAAAATACTTACAATTCAAATCTATTACAAATGTGTAAAATAATTTCAACCTCTATGTTGTTATACTATTTCTTCTAGCCAAATTATCAGTCAAAAATACAATTTCTAAAAACTTGTTTATATGCAGTTATAAAACTGTGTTAACTTTTAAAATTACGCTCATTTACTGTTTTACAGGGGGAGGGGCGGAGGGGGGATGATCTTACCTTGGGAGCCCACAACACAGTTTAATGCATAGCCATTTACAAGAATACTCTCTTTCTGACTGCGACCATGTGCCTTCAAAACATTGATAGAGTTGATAGGATAATGTGGTTGCCCCTTTTGATCTGTGTATTTTACTGCAAGTACAGCATCTACTACCATGTTGGCAAAGAAGTCACTGTCACTACAAGAATACTGTTAAGGTTAACATAATCTAATACATGAAATGTAAATCCTATATGTCTCACAACAACGAGAATTACAAATGCTAATAATTCAGTTTTTCTTCAGAAATTAGATACTTCAGTCTAATTTCTACACAATACCCGTTCCTAATTTTTCTCTGGGAAAGGATACACTCCTATGATTTTGGATGACATTGATGTTTTTGCTGCATTAATAAGACAGTCTTTGCCCAACTCATCTGAGTTAATAACCAAATTTTCATTGATGTAGCGAACTGCCTCCCTGTTGGGGAAAAGAAACTCAGTTATTTAAAGAGAATCATCAGAATTTAAACTGAATACTTCCAACTTAGAAATGTTGATTAAAATAATATAATAGGAGTGTGCAAAAACTTAGTACTTCAGGGAATGGCGTAAGTTCTATTTTCTTCCAGACTATACTGTTCTGGCCATTCTGGTGAGTGGACCAACTATTTGCTTCTGGAATTTTCCAGAAAAAAAGAGAACCAGAATGTTCTATCCCCCAAACTGTAAGTTGTGTGCAGATTAGAAAAATAAAATATCTTAAATTTACATTTTCAATGGCCCTGCATTTCCATGCTTTCTAATATTTTAAAACATATCACTAAACATTTAAAAATACACACCTAATTTTTTAAACAAAGCATATCATATCTGTTAGTGCACTTAATCATTAAACAGAAAAGCTTCAAACAATTTAAAGATTTCATGGACAATATAGATCAATTCTATATTCTAGCAAAAGCTGTTATGCTGTCAAGACTGAGATATGTTGCCATGACAGATACATTAGCAGAACATTTAGATTAATTTTATTAAATTTATGCTTCCTATTTCATTGACAAATGACTCTGGGCAGTTTATAAACATCATATAAACAGAGGTATAAAATATTAAAACATTAAATATGAAGTGAACCAAAATTAAGTAAGTTAAAAACCAGGACTAAAATACTGTGAAGTAGTTATAGACCAAAGGATAAAATGGGGATGATACAAAAATTGTTCCCTGTCAATGAAATTCAGACCACTGTCACCTAACTTGCCCCCAAACCCGTATCCTTTACTGAACCACAAATGGCATACAGGTAGCACAAAGAATTCTAACAAATCTCAAATTATATTATAACCGTCAAACATCATGACAGTAACAACAATCCTTTCTCTCCATTGGTGAAGGGGAAAATCTGTACTGACAAAGCACTGTGGATTTCATCTTTTACTTGCTCACTCATAAAAACCTGCTTCTATCTATGTCCAAAACTAGCTTTCCAGTTGCTTGTTATTGGGAGCAGATAACAGCACTCCACCATCATAGAACTCTCAGTGAAAGGGCTCTATTTGTCAGTTACCTCATGACTGATAGGAGAGGTCATCAATATTTGAAAAATAATTATGTGGGCCATCAATATTTGAAAAATGCTACATTGATTTAAAAAAATGTATTAGCTGAAACTTTGAAACTTAATTGTAAAATTTCTCATTTGAAGTAAATCCATAGGTCTTACTTGCAAGCAAGACGATATCCACTAATGACAGAAGTCGGATGAATTTTCTGTTTCACCAATTCATCTGCATTTTTCAAAAGTTCTGCAGCAATAATTACCTGTGAAAGAGAACATTTAATTTAAAACTACTCTGTGAAAAAGTTATGCCCTTGGTACAAACAGTAAAAAACAAAATTAAAATTAAAAAGCCCCACATAAATTTCGCTCCAGCAAAGACATTCTTGGAAAACTTACCAATTGCATTTGCTTCAGGAGGCAGAGCTTTTCAATTTACTCTAACACATGGTCCAAGTTACAGGTATATAGAATTTTTTGTTTTGAATACTGTTGAGACTGAAGTTGTGCAAAACATCTCATTTTCTTGGAAATTTTCAACATTGAAAGAGCTATATTATATTCCCTATGATCATGGAATATAATCACAAATTAATCAGAAGCCAGGGAGGTGGGATGAACCAGCCAAGACAAAAAATAATCTGAAAATAATTTTGCCACATTGAAGGCAAGGAAATGCACAGGCCTTTAGTTGACATTTTAGATGCTGTTGACTAAAAGACTGAGCCAGAATAGCCAAGAACATTGGCATGTACTTGTAAAAATATCCCAAGGGGACCTCTCTTGGGAAGACTACCTTAGTTACCTTAGGAGACTGAGAACGTTTTCTGGATTTAAATTCTTGCATTGCAAACTATTTAATCCATTGTTAGAGTTTAAAACAATTGATTGTCTTCAGTTTTGCATTTCTTTTAGCAGGGTGACAAGATTAATAAGAAAGGTTTAGCTATAGACAAGAAATTAAAATCTATTAGTTGCTCACATGTCACAATTGTGATGTCGATCACATCACAATTAAACGAATACATGCCTTCTTTTTCTGAAAATAGCCCTTGGTTAGCTGTAGTAATTGGGACCAGGAACACTGTCACTAACTGATGTCATAAAAGCACATTCACATGATCACGCCAACTTACAAAGCCATTTCCAGCTGCAGTTGTTAGGTGAATCCCATACAGTTGCAGCATCACAGTCCCATGATCACCATTTGCAATCTCCTGCTGAGTTCTCCATTGACTGTGCTTGGTGGAAGCCAGCAGTGAAGATCATAAATAGTAATCATGTAACTCCAAGACCCTGTGACTATTGTAATTGTGAATCGGTTGCCAAGCACCCAAATCGTGATCACGACTGCAGGGGACACTGTGACCATCGTGACTTGAAAAACTGGCCATAACTCTCTTGTTCAGCATCATTGTATCTTCAACAGTCACTGAACAAATATTTGAGGACTACCTGCTTTGAGTTAAAATTATTCTATAATATGTTCTGCCACTTCATATAGGAAAAAGATATTGTTAAGTCTTCTCCTTCAGACTTTGGCAGTTATTCCTTTATCCCATAAGCATAGCCATTTATTTTGTAGAAGAAATAAATGGTAGTTAAATGGGAAAGTTTTTATTTCATTTTTAGAGGCAAACTTAAGTAGCCCTGAAAATGGATTTAGAATTGTAGCTTCTCTGAAGATACATCATACCAGTTCTTCGTATCCAAATGAAACTGTATTTTAACTGAAGACTGTGCCAGAGCTAATTATGCTGTTTTGGTACAATAAGTTAGTGTTTGCCATTATTAAAAGGGCACAAGTTAATATACTTGCATTTAAAATATAAGTTTTAAATACTATTAATGCTACTTCAATGTTGATATGGTCATGAGAGCATATAATATACCAATACATACCACAGAGGTAGTCCCATCTCCAACTTCTTTGTCTTGCAATTCTGCTAGTTCACACAGTACTTTTGCAGCAGGATGTTCTACCTCCAACAACTTCAGGATAGTTGCACCATCATTAGTAATGGTCACATCCTAATATTCCAAATACACAAAAGTCATTCATGTAGCGTAATACCAATTGGGATCATGGAATATAATAAATAATTGCCTTTTAATTAGTGATATATTTAATTATAACCATCATATAGCTGTCTAACAATCCAACTGTAGGTGCTGCTAAATGATAGCTGTTTTCTTTGCATAATCTATGCCCTAAAAACCATGTTTTTGTCAATGGGCCTGGTGACTATAAATAGAGACAAAGCCAATCAAGTGGCTGATTCAATTGTATTGTTGATGCTATTGGTAAGAGTGGAGGGGGTTATATGTGGTTTTAAAAAAATTTGTAAGCCACCCAGAGCCACCTATGTGTGAGTTGGGTGGCTATATAAAATTATTAAAATAAATGTATAATATTCTACTGTCCTTATTAAGCTCTAGAATTATTTAGTTTCACCCCATTACGTTTTTATAAGTAACATACCTAATCCTCCTTCCCCTTCCTATTTTCCATAAACCAGTACCCCATTAAGTGGGCTGAGCTGACTGTGACTGGCTCAAAGTGATAGAAAATATTTTCCTGATATGGAATTATCAGTGTGAAAGTACCTCTATCAAACTGAAGCCAAAGAAGCATCCCTCTTTCCCCGTAGCGAAGGAAAAGAGAGTGAGGGAGCATGCATGCCATCTTTGGCTAATGCCTGGAATACTATTGGCCAAAAGTTTTTTATTTTATTCTATTTATCCTGTTTTTGTTTATTCTGTTTCTATTTGTTTCTATTTTAGAAATACAGTACAAAGTTAAAAATAAATGTTGACTTAATGAGGCAGTCCAGTAACTGCTACCAAGGCTTTTTTTTTTTACTAGTTTGGCTATTTGTGAGATTTCTGAGTATCTTAGACTACTTTTTTTGACACCTGTGTGAAGACTACATACAGAGGTAGGAGTAAGGGATTTTTTTCTTCTTTCCCAGATCAGGGAGACGTAAATTGAAATGCTGGGGTTGAGGAAAAATCCTGCCTATCCATCCTCCCATCATGTTACTTGGCTACCTTGAATATAATGATTATTCAGCTTCCCATTTTTAAAATTAAAACAAATTATTTTCTATTGGTAGTTTCAAAAAGGAAGATCTACTTACACCAATGTCATCCACCAGCATTTTATCCAAGCCAACTGGACCCAGTGAACTCTTTACAATATTGGCAATTGAAGCAGCAGCTGTAACTGTTTCAACAAAACAGATTTTTTTCTTCAAAAGCAGAATTGTTTCCTAAAATTTTAACTGACTGGAGCTCAAGTTCTAAATATATGCTTTTAAATATTTTAAAAATAGAAAATAGATTTGGGCAATAAAACTGGCAATTACTACTTTGTTTAGGTTTTAACTACTGTCTCATTTACACACTAATGTATTTTTAGTTGCATTTGAAAACAGATTGTATGCTGTAACTTATACAAAGCAGTTGTTTTATACACAGGCCATAGTTTGTGATCAGCTTATCATAAGCAAAATTTAGGCCATTATGAAGACTTTTATGCATAATTAACTTCAGGTTCTTTGCATCATCTACCAACAAAGGAACAACATGATTCAGTCTTAGAAATATAGTATTTATCTTTGTAATGCTTTGTTCTGCCATTTCATATAGAAAGAAGCTGATATTCATTCTTCTCCATCAGACTATGACAGACATTTATTTATCCCATAAGGATTATCTCTTATTTTGTAGTGCAAATAAGAGGCAGTACAATGGGACAGACTAATACCTAACAATTTCTTCTGGAACTATTTTAACAAGAGAAATTATGACAATCAAGTAGATTGAAATATAAGAGCATCCCTTTTTAAAAAAATCTCTCATACATTCTTGGATAATCAAAACCTATTTTTAAATTGCCTCTTAACACTAAAACAAGAGATGCATAAATGCCTATCACCACAAAAAAAATTAAAAAATGCCTATCACCACAGGATCCAGAGTAAAAGAGACAGCATTTACAGAAGTTTTCCTCTCTAACAGGTGTAAAGCGGTCTCATAGTACAGCTGGTTTCTTGGTAACCACATGGAAACATGTTATTTGCTTAACACCACAAAAATGGTTTGTCACTGTCTTTGTCTTCCTAAGCTTTAGAACTTTAACTGCAATAGAATACTGAAATTTAATAATCAATTGGATCCAGTCCAGTTATTTTCTACAATAGCCTGCTCTGCATATTATTTCTTCCAGGAGCAGAAAGCAAGAGACATAGATATCGATATTTAAGTAGAAACTGTGGCAAACCCCTTTACAGGTCTGTATGCTTCTGAAATATCTTTCAGAAATTGAGACATTTAATTTAAACAGCTCTAACTTCAATAGAAGAACTAACATTTTTCATGACATATTTTGATGGGACATAAAGGAGTATCTGAGTCTGAAAAAAAAATGGTGTAAAAGTTAAGGACCAAAACGCTTCGGCTATAGAGCTTACTTTTAAACCGCTGAATATATTCGCTATGGTTTCTACAGTAATTTTAAAATGCTCAAAGGCCACTGATAACTTATCTTCCCCCCAAAGAGATTCTGCATCCTGGTAGGAGTAACGACACTTCTTCTCAACTGCCAGTGCACTACAGGTAGCCCTCCACTTACCACAATTAAATCCAAAATTTATGTTGCTAAGTGAGAAATTTGTTAAGTGAACTTTGCCCCATTTTATGACTTTTCCTGCCACACTTGTTAAAGTGAATCACCGCAGTTGTTCAATTAGTAACATGATTGTTAAGTGAATCTGGCTTCCCCGCATTGCCTTTGCTTGTCAGAAGATCGCAAATGGGGATCACATAATCCCAGGACACTGCAACTGTCACAAATGTGAGTCATCTTGCCAAGCATCCAAATGCAAATCTCGCGACCATGGGGGTGCTGCTGCAACCGTCACAAGTGTGAAAAATGGCCACAAGTCACTTTTTTCAATGTTGTTGTAACTTCGGACGGTCACTAAGCGAACTGCTGTAAGTCGAGGACTACCTGTATAGGGAGGCGATCCAGGCGGTAAGCCCCAGTCACTAAAACCCACCCATTCATACGGGGCGTGACTCAAATTCTCCCACGTGGGAATCAGGGATAACTGTATGTCAGTTGTAGTGCGGGCAGAATCGGCCCGCAGTTATCTCAGGTCTAAATGGAGCCCAGCCAGAACCGAACAGGCAAAAAAAAAAAAAAAAGGCCGTATTGTTCCTAATGCAGCCCCTTCTTCCTCAACCTCTCCGGCAACTTAACGAGGCGCCGCCACCCTTCTTCCCTTTTGGGTTAATCAAGCACACGTGCGTGGCGGCCGGCCGGCCACTGTTTCCACGGGGCCGACTTCGCCCGCAGGCCCTGCCCCATTCTGCTCGGGACCACGAGTTCAGACAGCAACGGCCGGCCTCGTTGGATGCCCGCGCCCACGCCAGACTTTCCACGCGCCACAGCCGGACGGCGAAGGAACCGTTAACTCTCCGGCGACTCGAGCTGCGGCGGCTTAAGGGCCCGAGGGAAGCTTTCGAGAGTTACCGTTTTGTGTCCGGATGTTGTCGCCGGTGCTCCGCTCCCCAAAAACCGCCAAAGCCCCCTCCATTTTCCCGGACAAAGAGACCGAGGCGACAACGCGCACGAAGCCTACAGGGATTGCGGAGGGCGAGGCGAGGCCTTCTGGGAAGCTCCGCCCCCTCGCGGCCTATAAACCTATCGGTGGATTAGAGACGAATCGACCGCCCGGGGAGTGTCGTAAAACTAGCGTGATTTGAAGAGAAAGGAAACGAACTCCCCTTCTCGGCCCGTTGGGTCTTGGAGGACGATTGGTGATCGGGCCACAAACGACCCGCCCCTTTTTTCGCGGAACAACCAATGAGAACAGACGGGTGGGGTCAACGTGTTCTAGAAGATTCTAGCGGGGGGCAGAGTAGTCGCTTCCTTCAAAGGGCGTATTAAGCGCTGCTGCTGACTGGCGGGCTCGTCGTTTTAAAATAAATAAATAATGGTCAATAAAAAGGAACAGTCAATGTCGTCTTTGTTTCTTATAACAGCTGATCAATCCTGACCGAAGGGGGTCCATTCCGCAAAGGCTTTTTAAAATTCTGAAATCAGAAAAGCCCGGTACATAACGCGTTAACAAAATGCGCAATCACGTGGTTTGTCTCCGCTTCAAGATTGCTCCGGATACGAATGAAATGTTTCCTTTGAATCTCAAACCCACGGAGATAGGGAAAAAAAGGAAAAGCGGCATTTCAATAGTTATATACTTAGAGGCAGTTGGGCTTTCTGATTTTTCTTTGAAGACGTTTCGCTTCTCACCCGAAAAAGCTTCAGCTCTGAAACGTCTTCAAGGAAAAACCAGAAAGTTCAGTTGCCTCTTGAAAAAAGCACGCAAGGGTTTATTAGTCTTGACACATTTGGATGTTTGCAATTTCAGCTGACACGGTTATTCTTGGAGAAGTTGTAAGAGCGTATACAGGAGGTCTGTATACTCTCCTATACAGACCCACCAGGACCACAGAGCCAGCTTTTTCCGACTCAGAATTTCTGCCGATTAAGATAACACTGGATTTTCTTCTTTTTTTAAAATGATTTTTATTGAATTATTTTATTTGGATGATTTTCTAATATGGGGGGGAAGCAATGCTATGTCTCAGCAGAATCACTCCCTCAATATTGCAAATTAAGGGAGGCGGAATCGAAACATTTAAACGTTTTATAAGTTATGAACTTTCAGTTCGGTGGTGTAGTTAAGGCATGAGGCTTAAAAAGCATGAGTTGTGGTCCTACCGTAGCCACAAAAGCCAGCTGTGTGATTTTGGGCCAATAAAACGGCACATTCTGTAGGAGATTAGTGGACATCCATAGTTGTTATTGCATTGGATTATCTCCAAAGCACCTGAAGGCAGGACAAGAAGTAACGGATTAATGATTCTAACAAATTAATCCATGTTTTGTTGCAAGGTCTCCGCTTGTTTGCACTTCACTTAATTTTACTTCTTTTAGAAGCCTCTAGATAACTATAACATTTGCTGTTGAATACTCCATAAATCCAGCGATGTTCGTGAGAATATGTTGAGTTTTTTAAATTTCTTTAAACGTACCATTCGCATAAAACAAAGCACTCATTAGAAAAGAACATTTTTAAAGGTATCTCCGTGGATTCCTAAGGCGAGGGGTTCTTGGGCACAGAACAGAGGAAACAGCATAGGAAAACATTGCTGTACAGAGAGATGATGGAAAAGTTCCCGATTTAAAAATCAGAAACTTTTCCATTCCTCTATAAGCAACGTTTTTCAAACATGCCGGCTGGGCAATTCTAAGAATTAAAGTCCTCGTATTTTAAAGTCGCCAAGTTTGAAAAACGCTGCTCTACAGTTACAAATCTATAGCCACATTCATTTGCAATGTTATTGGCTTATAGAGCCATTCCAGAAGAAGTGAAGCGGATTAATATGTGGTTGACCAATCAGGCTTTAATATATATTTTTTTTATGAGAACCGAAAGAGACCATGGGAAAAACATATTAGTTCAACAGAGGAAAAGGTGGCGCCCCCCAGCTTCTTGGAGGCCTGGCCAGATCCCTTCCTGTTAGTTTTCCCAGGCGTGATGGCGTTCAGGAGGTTGGCTCCGCCGCTGAGCAGGGCGGCCAGGACATTCGGGGAACCCGAGCACGGTAAGGGGAATCTTTAAGATTCAGATTTTTGGTGGAGAAGCATATGACATTCAGAAAGGTAGGGAAGGAGACTGAACAGTTAAGTCAGCGAGAGGTTTTCTCTTTTCTAACTCTTTGCATGGGTCTTTTTCGGCACAGTAATGTTATTTTTTTGAGGTTGAATCCGAACAGCGGATTCTAAACCTGCCCTCTTGGAAGTAGTAGGTCCTTTTCAAAGTCTGCACAAGAATGCAGCTCCTACGATTACCAAAATATTTTGACAGGCGGCTATCCTTAGCTGCTTACTCTCCGGATGGTTTTAACTTAAATTGCAGGCAAAATGCGGAATAAAATTATGATAGTTGTACTTTGGGGAGCATTAAATTAAGGGAGAAAGATTTGTTTTGCTGTAGGTGGTGGAAATTATGATTTATAGCCAATCTAGAAATAAACATTTTGCAGTTAAATAAACATTTAAGGGACATCTTTGCAGCCTTTCTAAACCACAAATTAGAAACAATGATGTGCCAAGTATTCTTTAATAAATGGGAATACAAAATGTATTAATAATTTAATGAGATTCAGCTTGCTTAAATTAACGTTAAGCATTTTTATTTGTTTTCCTTATCCCCACTTCATCATCAGTCTATGACTTTAGTATATATTATACTGACTTTAGTATGTATTATACTGATAATCTTTTTGTATTCTTGGCTGTTTTCTAAGTCCTTTAAGCATACATTTGTTTTTCTTTATTTTGTTGCAGGAGTTAAATTTAATTCTTCTGTTCCCAATCCCATACCTCTTCCTGATGAAGTGGATATAAGAGAAAATGAGATAGTTGCTCCTGAATTCACAAATAGGAACCCACTTAATTTGGAAAGATTGGCTATAGCAAGAAAGGATCTAGGTTGGAAAACCTCATGGCCAAAACGGGACTATTGGTACAGGTAAATTAGAACAATGCAAAATAACCTATGTTCAATAATATAGAGCTTCACTTAATTTTGAAGAATTCTTTTTATCAAATATTTATTCTATTCTGAAGAGGGCAAATATGTTGTCAGTAATACTGATGATGTCAGGCTCTCAATCTTTTCTATCTTAGTGTTCATATGAATCTGCAGCAGTCCCAGTTTGCTTTTTGATTGATTCCAAATTCCCAATATTGATATTTGAGATTTTCTACTAGTTGTAGATACCTTTTCATTATTACTATTTAAATTTATATTGGGCCCAATGCCCAGTGATCCTGGATGGTTTACAAGTGATTTAAAACATGAAGAGGACAACAAAAACAAGAAGAAACAAAGAAAAGAGTAGAAAAAGCAGAATAACAAACAAGCTGGAAGCAAAAGCAAACAACCTAGAATAAAAGGAGATTACCAAAGGCTTGGATAAAAAGCCTGGTTCCTCGGAAACACCAGCAGGATGGAGAACATTCAAATCTCAGAGGTAATCTCAGGATAAGGATGCTGTGACAAAGAAGACGCACTTCCAGAGTATTAATGGATGACATTGTTTAATTGAAGGACTTGGAGATGCCAACCCTGCCAGATTGAATCAGCTGGCTAGATATTATGGGAGACAGATGAACCCTCAAGTAACCAGTCCCTATGATATGTAGGACTTTATAGGTAACATTTAGCACTTGAATCGCACTTGGAAGCAAACTGGCCACCAACGCAGCTCATGAAGCAGAGGCATTATATGGGCATACTGAGATATGCTCATCATTGTTTGTGTCACTGCATTCCATTAGTTGAAGCTCCTAGATGGTCTTCACTCCATATAGAAGTACAGTATATTGCAGTAGTCAAGCTATGAAATAACCAGGGCATGAGTGACTGTCTACAAAGCTATTGTATTTTATTCCTCTTATCAGTTTGCATTATACAGTTCCCTACTCTTTTCTACCTGTTGATAGCAACGCCTTCTGTGAATATAACAAGTTATAGAGCAACTCACATAGGAAGCCAATATACTGTATTTTTAATTCACTGGAAACTTCTGTACTTGCTTTATAGTACAGTGGTTCTCAACCTGTGGTCCTTGGACCCATGGGATGGGTGCAATCTCATCACAAGGGGTCTGCAAAGGCTTGAATAAATATTATGTTTTAAATCTTGAGTTAAGTCTTGAGGGTCCGTGGCAACAAAAGGTATTTAAAGGGGGTCCGTGGTGAAGAAAAGGTTGAGAACCACTGTTACAATGTAAAACACAATATTTTCACGGACTGTGGCACCTGCCAAAGCATGGAGTCTGGTGGTGTACAGGAATCCTCGACTTTCGATTACAATTGAGCCCAAAATTTATGTTGCTAAGTGAGAAATTTATTAAGTGAGTTTTGCCCCTTTTTATGAATTTTCTTGCCACATTTGTTATCATTGCAGCTGTTAGTAACATGGTTGTTAAGTGAATCTGGCTTCCCCATTGATTTTGCTTGCCAAAGGTTGCAAAAGGTGATTGCATAACTCTGGGACACTGCAACCGTCATAAATAGAACCAGTTGCCAAGCATTCAAATTTAGATCACATGACCACAGGGATGCTGCAATGGTCGTAAGTATGAAAAATGGTCATAAGTCATTGTAACTTTCAGTGCCATTGTAACTTTGAACAGTCACTAAGCAAACTGTTGTAAGTCAAGGACTGTATTCCTGCTTAATGATAGTGTAGATTTGAAGCATTATACTTCAAGACTGTACAATTTACTTGGTTTAAAATAAATTTGTTGATACTTGAGATTTCTGTCAGGAGACAGAACATACAGCCTGTAATAGTCCACATGTTATTTCAACCATAATGGTTTGAAATTATATTTATTTTCTTGAATCTTTTAAGTTCTGTTTCTGATTCTGGAATGGGATACCTATGTTGGAAAATATAGTTAAGGGAAAAGATTATTGCACTAAAAATGGAGTTTAAAAGTAAAGGTTTGTTGTTTTTTTGGGGATCTACAAGAGCAAAGAGACTTGGAGGTTACTTGAGGATTTACCATCACAGAGGTTTCCGCAGGAAATCCTAACTTAGCGGCAGTTCCCGTTTATTCCAGAGGAATGATGTTAATTCATTTGTAATGGCTTTTATGCCACTCAGTTGCCAGAAGTGTTAAGTAGCTTACATTTACCAACACATAGAATTAAAATCAATAAAACAAAATGAGCAAGTATTACAGAATTTAACGTTTGGTATGCCATCAGCAAGGTATAGATTAGTCTTCAAATCCCTCAAATGTTATGTTGAAAAGCCATATATGTTTGACAAGAGGGTTGTGGTCCAGATATCCAGAGACAGGCTGTTCCACATAAAGGGGGGAGTCATCATTTTCTGTTTATAATTAAATTAATATTTGAAAAGGGAAAGAGAAAAGTTTACAAATAATCAGAGATATGTAGAATTTCAAATATGAGACATAAGATTTACAAGTACAGAACTTTAGGAATTTTTGTAATTGTGGGTGAATTTCTCTGCTAGTAAAACAGTAATGTTTTGTTTTTCATATTTAACAATTCAGGTTACGATTTGAAAAAACCCAAAAACATGTGGAAGGCTACATTGAACATTGCAGCGGTCATATTGTAGTCTCTGCTTCCACTCGTGAGTGGGCTATTAAGAAGCATCTTTATAAAACAACCGGTGTGGCAGCATGTGAGAATGTGGGGCGTGTATTAGCACAACGTTGTCTCGAAGCTGGAATCAATTTTGTGGATGACAAGGTTGTAATTCCATGGGAAAAACGTGGAGAAGGGGCAAGTTGATTTTGTTTTTCTTCCTTTGGTTGCTACTTACCCTACGTTTTATGTTATTGACCACAATATTATACAGTTTACTTATAGCATGGTTTATTGCCAAAGCATTAAAAATGTAAATATCAATGACTGCTTAATGTCAGAGTTGGCATATCCTCTTAACATGAGAATTGCATTATTTGGGGGGAGAAAGGAATTAAGAGAATTGTAATTCACTGTGTATGCTGAAAGTACTAATGGAACTGACAAAATTAACAGTTATGTCTTTCTTTTTAAATGAAAATAGCTGAAACGTTTCAAACAGGCTATGACTGAAGGTGGTATTGAACTGACAGAACTGGAAAGAATTTATGATAAGTATGGTAATAAGAAGCTGCCCAAGGAAGCACAGCCTCAGAAGCCTGCAGTTCCATCCTTGGAGGACAGTCAATCACACACCATTCTTAATACATAATACCGTTGAACCTTTTTATATTAAATAAAAATCCAACAGATGTACAACTGCTGGTGACAGTTTTTTGTTTGCTTTCTTGTTATCTATTTTCATAAAATATTATAACAGTATAAAACAATAACCTCCTACAGGTAGTTACCTAGCCAATGTGTCTATATTGTTATTTCTCTTTAAAAATAAATGGTCTGGTGTGCACTCATCTGCAGTTACAAAGGGCTCTTTTATTTCCTTTTGCTTTTTAAAATAAACCACTTGACCATGATGGTGATTCCTTTTAATGGTAGAATATTGTTATGTTGCAAATATGTATATATCAGATTTCTTTTGACTGTTTAAAACTTTCGTTGGTCCACAAAAGTGATTAATATATTATGATCTACTTAATGGCAAATGTTGGAAGATGGTGTTCCAAAATTCATTCTGGACCTTGAGTCACGTGGGATTGATTAAATTCTAGCAGAGTCTGGCACTTTTTCTGCTGAGTCTGGAAGCTTAATAGGTTTCATCTTTGTAATAGAAACTTGATTAGGACTATCAACCTGCCTGCTCTGCAGTATCTTCATTTGTCTCTTTTCTAGCAAATGTATCCCTCATAAAACGAAGGATAAGAGACACTCGGCATAAAGAAAAGAGATTTTATTTGTATTATACCATCATATCAAACTCTTTTTATCTTGTTCTTTAGGGGAAAAATAATCTCACAGTTTTTTGCCTAGATTGCTCATCATTATTACCATGGTTTTCTGGGCTACTCAGAAGATACCATTTAAGAGACCTTGATCATTGCTGCAACTAGAGAAGTTGGTTAAGAAAACAAAATACATATGATTTTACCTCATTCTCAATGACTGTGTGAACACAATATATTCAGCAAGATACTACATTAAGTCAAGGCAGTGCAATTTTTATTTTTAGTAAGATAATTAAGTAGCCCTTAATTGATCTTACAATGCCATTTAAACCCATACCTATTATGAGCACAAAAGGAGAAAAAACCCTGCAAGAATACAGGTAGCCCTCGACTTACGACAATTGAGCCCAAAATGTATGTTGCTAAGTGAGAAATTTGTTAAGTTTTGCCTGCTTTTATGACTTTTATTGCCCCGGTTGTGAAGTGAATTGGCTGTTAAATTAGTAATGTGGTTGTTAAGTGAATCTGGCTTCCCCATTGACTTTGCTTATCAGAAGGTCACAAAAGGGGATCACATGATCCTGGGACACTGCAATGGTCATATGTATGAAAGTTACCAAGCACCTGAATTTTGAACGTGATCATGGGGATGCTGCAAAGGTGGTAACTGAAAAACGGTCCTAAGTCACTTTTTTCAGCACTGTTGTAACTTCGGTCACTATATGAACTATTGTAAGTCGAGGACTACCTGTATACAAATATATGATTTATCACTTATAGTTTATGGACAGAGAGCTTATGCACCGAAGACAAATTCCTTGTGTGTCCAATCACACTTGGCCAATAAAGTATTGTATTCTATTCCTATTCTATTATACTCTAGGTCCAGAGTAGCTGAGAGTCATGTGGCATAGAAATTCAATCAGCATTAAGCTTAGTCTTATTCCATACTTAAATATTATCAAACTCAGAATACTTACAAGGCAAAAACAACCCCTAGCCACATATATAACCGGGTTAATTTTTATTTATTTGTCAAAAACATATATAGATATATAAAAGTGGAAAACATAAAACATGAACAAAGAATTACATGTAAGTAATTAAAGGAAACAGTAGGACAGGGACAGTAGGCACGCTGGTGCACTTATGCACGTCCCCTTTAGGGACTCTAAGTATGGTGAGAGATCCACAGTGGACAGATGAGGTTGAAGTTGTGAGGATTTGAAGCTGAGACAACGGGGTCTGGTAGGGTATTCCAAACATTGACAATTCTGTTGCTGAAGTCATATTTTCTGCAATCAAGTCTGGAGCGATTAACCTTGAGTTTATATCGATTGTTTGCACGTGTATTATTGTGGTTGAAGGATTAATTAAATAGCCGATCTGAATTTTAGCCAATAAACGTTTGTTCAAGTGGTTCCTCAGCCCCTTATATCATCGACGGAGTCTAGGCATTCTAATCCTCTCCCAAGCGTGGCTTTCTCAGATGGACAACGAAAAGCACCAAAGACAACCAGACAATCGTTTCCAGCGAGAGGGGAACGCGGAAAAGTCTTTAAATGCGGAGGGAGGGATTAGCAGCAGCAGCAGCAGCAAATAAGGCTGGTTCCGCCCCCTTCAGCCTCCAAGGAGAAGCAGGAGTTGGCGGTGCGACGGATAGAAAGCAACGAGGGCGGGATGGATGTGGGGGCCGCACATTTTCCAGAAATGTTGCCTCGGTTAGAGGAGCTTGTCCTGGGCTGCGACTTCGTTGGTGAGACATGGGTGTGATATGGAGGGCGAAACCTTCCCCATCTTTAATAGGTTAACTACGAAATTGGGGAGCCCTGTTGTTCACACATGTCCACACTTATTTATGCGTGCTAACTTTGGTCTCACCTGCTCTACGGATGGTGCCTTCCTCCTTAAACTTTGGGAGGTGTTTTTAAATGGAGAAATCTATTATTATTGATCCCAAGGAAGTTGCTGGATACACTTCAGGGGCTTACCAGAATCTGGTTACTGTAGATGGGGGGCTGGATCACTGATTGGATTCTCATTTGGCCCTTTGGATGACTCGCCGGCTGGGTTATGGAGCCAAAAGACGACATGAAATAGAAAATAAAACACACATCCAGCCAATGTAATTTGCACACCAGGGTTATGTAAAAATCATACAAATGTGGCTTGTTAAATAGCTGATGGAGCAAACCATGGTTTAGTATATGTGATCACAATCATGATTTCAACCTACTTTACAGGGTTGTTGTAAGAATGATATAAGAAGAGGATGTAGGCAAGCATGATGACTTGTATGAAAATAGGTATTCATATGTATGTTGCTATATAGATTATGCCTTCTGATTTTGTAAAGGTCGTAATTTGTCATTCTCAAGGAATCATTGCAGAACTCTTTTATTTCCATCCTAGCCAATATGGGATTTTGAGAGTTGTAGCAAGATCACTACAGTATTTCCTTAACAGACTTTTAAATATTTAATTCCAAGAAAGCTTCTAGGATTATACTAAGTGAGTACAGTGATACTTTGTGCAAGAGGAGCAAACACACTGCCTTGTTTTGTGGTTTAAAAATAAGTTATTTCCCAGGGCAAATGTGTTGCTCCACTTGTGTAAAGTTTGCACTTACTATTCCCCAGTCAAATAAATCCTTTAGTCATATTTTTCCATAGTGTGATTATTTGAAGAACTCTGATCTGGCATCCTTTCTCTATGGCATTCCATATCTGAATCTTATAGTTTATAGTAGAAGTGTTGCTAATGTTTAAAATCGATAAAGACAAGAATTTTGCTCCAACTGATAAAAAATATAAAGCACACTGAAGGGTGTATTAAATGCATTACTATACAATACGATAGGTGAGAAAATACTGCAAATGATGGACAAAAATCTGTGGTGCATTAAAATATTTATAATTGAAATCACTTTACTGAACAATCATAAATATTTACATCTCTCGAGTTTGTACAAATCATCTAAATTGCTTCATAATTTGGAACAAGTTAGAAGGCTGCTATAGTAGTCGATAATCTTTTGGCTTTTTACTTCCTTTTAGCACCTCTTTCAACTTCACTTGGATTTAATACTCACAAGAGTGATGAGAAAATTACTGAAATGGGGGAAGCTAAAAAAATCTTGTGATCTCAAAAACATTAGGATTGCAGCTGTAAGCATCTTGCACAATAGATCATGGAGAAATCCCTCAATCCCTGTTTTAAAGTTTAGGATATGTTACTACTACTACTACTACTACTACCACTCACACATACACACGCATGTATATACAATTTATTAATATATTCAATATGAATTATTATGAATAGCATAAAAACATACATACGTAAGATTGAGATATATGAATTAAATAAAGCTTTGTATCCATCCTTTAATAATAGTGGAAGGCACATGTTCTGTCTTTTGCAGGCCTTGATATGGAATTCACAGGTTTGCATTCTGACAGTCAGCCAAGGTAAGCTTGTTGAAATATATTTTCTAGTGATGTCCCCATAGAAGTAAGAAAGATGGTGAACAACATGGAAATCCTTCATATCTTTCTTTTCCCCAGTCTCTTTGATTTACCTGCTGAGTGGTATCGGAAAGGCAGACAGAGTGTTCAGCGGTTTACAGTGAATCAACTTGGTGAGCTCTTCTAGTTTCTAAAAAATAGGTTTTAAGATGGCTTAAAATGTGGCAATCAAAAGTTAGAAATAAGTATCTGAACTAAAATCCCTTTCAAGATCATCTTAATTTCTCAAAACATTTTTGGTTTTATCTTAAAAGAATACATGTTATATACCTTTCCTCTTGCCCAAATGTATTTTGAGACATATCTATTAAAGGAACTCAGGGAGAGGGGGAAATTATGCTACATACAGTATAAGAGTGTAGTGAATGAGCAATCCCTATGAAGGCTCATGGTAGACAAACTACCCCCACATTCATCCAAGATGTTGATTCACAAATCTCTTACACATAAGACCAAAACATTTGCTCCCAAATAGAACATAACCTGATGATACATATAAAGGGGACTTACCCACAATCCATTCCTGAAGATGCTAGTTAACATAGAAGTTAGAAAAAAACAACACAAAGGAAACCCTGTGATCAGCATATTGCTACGTAATGAATTGCATTTTTTTCCTGTTAGGTTTGTCCATATTTTACAAGGGGATGTCAAATGAGTAAGTAAATTGTTTCATTGTCAATTATATTTATCTGATGATAATTTTCGGGCCTTCCCTGCCAGTTAGCTAGCCTTAAGTATTTTTGTTAATTTTTATAGGTATATCGCGCATTCGTATAACTTCTTCCTATTCCCTGCCACATTTGGCCAAATGGATTCCGAGTTCTCCTGCCAAGCATCTAGTATTCAGTTCCTGTCTCATTATGACTTTGACTACAATAAGGTATATTTTATGTTATTTCATAGTGTAGGCAAGAATTTAAGTAGGAAAGAAACTAGATTTGGACTTTGCCCTTAAAGTGCTGTTGAAATGCAGTATAATATATTTTCAACATTTAATTTCCAGTTGAATGATATAGATTAGGGGTGTCAAACTCAAGGCCTGCGGGCCGAATCCGGCCTGCAGAGTGCTTAGATCTGGCTCGCGGGGCCGTCCTGGAAACCGCAAAGCACCGGCCTGCAGTGAAAATGGAACTTGCAAGTGCAACATGCAGCCCTCCCAGGCTCCATTTTTGGCTGTGATGTCCTGCATCCCGCTGCCAGCAGAAACGGAGCCTGTGTCCCTCCTGGGCTCCGTTTTTGCTGGCAGAGGGATGCAGGACATCAAGCTGGCCATGCCTATCTTGGCCATGCCCAACTCAGCCATGCCCAACTCAGCCCTGCCCACTTGGCCCCCCGAGGTCAAACACAACCCTCAATGAAATAGAATTTGACACCCCTGATATAGATAGTTAATTTTTATCACTGTCAATATCCCAGGCCCCTTTGAATTGCTTCATTCTATGAGGTTAGAACAGGGCTCCTGTCTCAGGAGGGAGAAGATCCAGCATTTGATGAAGACTCCTCAGTAGGTTTGTAACTGGCCAGTTCCCCAGAAAGATGTCTGGAAGTTGAGTTATGGCAACTGAACTTTTCTTTTTTTTGTTTGAAATATTTCACTGCTATCCAAGTAGCTTCTTCAAACGGAAGAAGCTATTTGGGTAAACAATGAAACGTTCCAAACTAAAAAAGAAAAGTCCATTTGCCATGACTTGACGTCCAGAAACTCTATCTGAATCTGAGAATCTTCATCAACATTTTTCCCCGAAAGACCATGGTGAATGTAGGGTAGAAGTTAATATGGGATGGAAAGTTTAGTATGGGAGGTAAGAGATTTTAAGGATTCTAAGCATACTAATTCTCTCATTCTATCTAAGTAGAATAATTTAGACCAGCCTTATATATATACAATTTTATGCTATTGTGATGTTATATGTATATGTTGTTATTAGAAGCCAAGACAAGCTTTACTTTTTTTGACTTACCCCAATACATGATTTTCTTTTAAGTCAGGAGAAAATGATCTTGATGCCTGAATTCCATCTATGTAGCATTATCTATTTGCCTTTAGTTTCTTAAAGATGGAATCCCTTATATGAATGAAACACAAGAGAAGAAACTTCAGCATCTGTTATCTAGTAATTGGATGGTCCAAAGGTAATCCTCTTCCACACTATTGTTTCTGTACTAATGTTGGGTTTTTTTCTCCTGTGTTTCTTTATGCACTTAAGTAATTGGAGTGACAGGATCCTGTTCTTAGAATAGTGGCTATCAACAAATGGCACTCTAAAGGTAAAGGTAAAGGTTCCCCTCGCACATACTTGCTAATTGTTCCCGACTCTAGGGGGCAGTGGTCATCTCCGTTTCAAAGCCGAAGAGCCAGCGCTGTCTGAAGACGTCTCTGTGGTCATTTGGCCAGCATGACTAAATGCCAAAGGTGCACGGAACACTGTTGCCTTCCCACAAAAGGTGGTCCCTATTTTTCTACTTGCATTTTTACATGCTTTTGAACTGCTAGGTTGGCAGAAGCTGGGACAAGTAATGGGAGCTCACTCTGTTACGCGGCACTAGGGATTTGAACTGCCAAACTGCCGACCTTTCTGATCAACAAGCTCAGTGTCTTAGCCACTGAGCCACTGCATCCCTAATAAAGATATAGGTATGAATTGATTCATCTTCCTTCTTTGTTTGCTTCCCTGTTGTCAGAGCCACAAATTCTTTCTGAGTCAATCCTTATGTTAATTAGATTAATGACTATAAGCTGATCAATGACTAATCTGCTCCTCTTTCAAAGTTCTTTGTTAATCAAAAAGAATCTGGCAATAGTCCTGATAACCTATGTGCTTGTCTCCAAGGGCTTCCAATATAAAATTACTTGGACTAGTGATACTTCTGCTTCAGGACAGAAATCTTGGGTAAGAAAAACCCTATCTTTGCCCTTGCCTTGTCTTCTCATTTCCATGAGGAAGCTGAAGACACTCAGAAGAACTGCAGAGAAACGGGCTGCCCACCCCCACCCCCATTTGGGGGGGAAAGGAGGGACAGTTTATTTAAGAGAACCCTGACACCAGACTAAATATCCTCCTTCACACACATTGGATTTCACCTTCAAACAATAAAACGAGAACCTGGTCCAAGCCAAGAAGAATTTAAATGTGACAGCCAGTGCCTTGAATTGCATCTGGAAACATACAGGTGACTAATAATGCTCATTTATTAGTGGTTTCACATGTGTCAAATATATGACACAATTTACTAGCCATGCAGTTGCATTTTGCACTAGTTGACTAACCTTCAGAGTGCTAATGACCAGATGACTGCTAAGAACATAAATCCTTCCATTCCTCACCAGTTAGTTAAAACTGAAGAAGCTTCTTGGATGAGAAGTAAAACTTTTTCAAAGGAAAAAACCCCAAAAAGTCCAGTTGCCTTTTGGAAAAAGCACTTTTGGGAAAATGAGCCCTAAGGCATCCCAGAAAGTAAGACTAACAGGTAGGATATTTCTCTGCCTCCCACATCATCACCCATTGGAACCAAATTCAGAACAAAGAAAAGAACCAGTCCAGCCCCAATTCCCAAAGCCAGATCAGAAGGATGCTATGATCAATTATTTATATTTATACTACTGGAAATTTAGAGCATAGTAACTGCAAATTTATTCAGATGTCAGTCTCATTTTATTCAATAAGTTTTCATATCAAGTATTTATGTTTGTAACTAGAAATCTAATTGACTATGAATGAATAGATGATAATTTTCCTGAGGGGAAATTCTTCTACATTCTCTCTGTCTGTTGACATTTTATTTCCTACCTCCACCATTCTCTGATTCAAAACACTTTTACTAATTTGTGTTTTAATCTTTTCATATTTTGACATATCTGGCATACTTGATATTAATAAGTTGGTAACACTAAATTTAATTTATAACCTTGCTTCCACATGCAGCTGAAACAAAAAATGCATTTATGAACTAATATGTATTCTTTGTATCTATATAGAAATACCAGAATAAGAACTGTCAGAGATAGATAGGCATACAGAAGAGTAGAACTTTAAAAGAAATACTCCAATGGGAGCAGTGGTGGGATTCAATTTTTTTTTACTACCAGTTCTGTGGGTGTGGCTTTGTGGGCATGGCTATGCAGTCAGCCAATCAGAGGTAGTATTTGCCGCGATCAGCCAATCAGAGTTGGTATTTGCCGGTTCTCTGAATTATCGCTACTGGTTCTCTGGAACCTGTCGGAACTGGCTGAATAGCAACTCTGAATGGGAATCTAAGTCCCTGTGGTCAGAGGGACTGTAGGTAATCTCAGCTTTACTATTCCCAAATAAAGCTTTGCTATTGTAAAAGTCCTGCCAGTAGAGGACAAAACATAACATCTATTGATATAGGCACTGTATTTTACATTTGTCCATGTCATTGATCCAAAATTATGTGAACATTAGATATGAGGGAGATGCAAGCAAACAAGGAACAATAGTAAACCATAATTTCTCCCCTTCCAAAGGATAAGAGGTCTCTGAAAAGCTAATTTCTTATTAATTTTACTTAAGCAATAAAGTAAGACCTTCTGGCCACTCTGTGCTAAAATTTGTGTTTTCCATGAATGGCTGAAGTTATAATGAATCGCTTGTGCATTAATTAATGTTTTTTTTTTCTGATCTAGCTATATCCCTAAAGTTGTTGCCTAGGTTCTTAAAAACAGTAATTAAGTGAGAAAAAAATCTTGAATTTGTTTAAATACACACAGAGAGAATACATTCAAAATAGCAATAGCAATAGCACTGTATTTATATACTGCCTATCAGGGCTTGCAAACCTCTCTAAGCGATTTACAATGTCAGCATTTCACCAACAGTCAACACTCAGATGAGCACAGATTAACATCAAGATTAACATCAGACCAATGATCAAGAAGTAAACAATCCCCAATTAAGGAACTGCCAAACAAGCTAACAATAAAGATACCAATAAAATACCCACCAAGATAATGCACACCAAGACTGACAGGGCAAGCCACTAGAATATAAATAAAGGTCATCAGAGGGAGCCCTGCTGACTGTGCCGCCACCCAGGGAGGTGAAAGGTGTGGCGGCCAGGAACAGGGCCTTCTTGGTGGTGGCACCCCGGCTTTGGAACTCCCTCCCCTTAGAATTCAGGAAAGCTCCCTTCAGGCGGAGCCTAGAGACTCTTTATTTTAAAAGGTCTTTTAGTTGAGGCAGATGTTGGGCGGGGGGTTATTGTTGTTTATTAATTTATGTTTTGTCTGGTTTTAATGGTATTTTACAGTTTTTCAAATGTTTTTAGCCGCCTTGTATTGCCTTTTGTTAGGGAAGAAGATGGGATATTAAATAAATAAATAAATAAATAAATAAATAAATATAA
>JANHJO010005855.1:0-10361 GCA_032468235.1 Pseudoxyrhopus heterurus | reverse complement strand
AAGCCGAGGGTGGATTTTTCAGCCCTTTTTGAGGGCTGAAAAACTCGGCTTATACTCGAGTATATACGGTACATAAATCCTTCGTTGAAAGAGTTTTGTTTATATTGTATGACATTCAGATTCTTTGGTAGATTTATTGGTAGGCCTTAGGATAAATTAAAAAGCAATTCCCTAATAGATAAAACACCCATGACCTTAATTTCAGACACCCTCTCCTCACAGTCTTCCTCTAATTGTCCGCCATTCTTCCTGAATTTTTGTCTGTGTTCCTTCTCACGTGTCTGTGGCCATTTTGCTTTTCTAGTCTTGTGAGCTGTTATATTTTATTTAATTTCAAATTCACAGCATCTGTTCTTTCTCATCTTCAGTATATGTTTTGTGCTGCATTAGGCAGCTCACTACTCATATATTTCCCACTTCTATCTAGGCTACCTGCTCTGTCCTTCTCCTTTTTGTTACAATTTTGCTAGAGATGGATTCAGTCTTCCTCATTGCAGATACATAACATTTTTATTAATTGTTTACATCAAGAAAAGTAATTGGGCTACTAATAAAAATTGTGAAGTATTGTGAAGGCATCTTGTATGAGAATTGGTATCTAACTCACTATTCTATCTGACCACTAAAGGCCGCTGTGAGGAAAATGAGAAGCAGGAGAATGAGTTATGTTTGCTGCCTAATACATCCACAGATACAGACAGATATGAAACCTTTGGGATGATATAAAAATCATAGAGCATCTAAGTTGTTATTTACTTTGGCCTCTGCAAGGCATCTTATTGAGAAGCTGGGCCTTTTTAGAGATTTATTATTGAGAAATAAAGTTAATTTTCTGTGAACCAAGAAGTTATTGGAAAGGCTGGGTTGGACAACAGTGTCATTCAATTGTCTTACTCTGCTTACTGCAGTTTTGATAAAGACAAGGTGAAAAAAGTGATTGATCAAGTAACTTGTTGGATATCCTCAGCAGAAGAGGAAGATTCTATGGTTCTGCATGATATATATGGTATGAATTAATTAAGATTCTTTCATTTCTAAATTTCTTGTTTATTGGTACCTTGAAAATCTTTTTTTATATTGTTCTTGGGTTTAGGGAGCAGTATTCACTTTAAAGGGGATAATTATAGTTTCAAACCATTTGAACGACATGTAATAAAGACTTTTGCAGATTGACTTGCTTTATGGTAAATTCCCTGATAAGAGGTATATAAATCTAAACTAGAAAATAAAATAAATAAAATGGTATGCCTTGCAAAAGCAATAATCTTGTCATAATCATCTCCCAAATTAAATTCAAATGTATCATTATAATTCTTGATAGCATCTTTATAATTCTTCTGCCACCACCTGTATTTCAGGAATTGCCTCACCTGGCTTCCTACCACAACTCTGGACTGCGAGACAGATGTATTTCAGAGATAAAAATTAAAAAGTTTAATTTATATCTGCAAAGCCACTTCGTGGCCATAGAGCATGCAAACATGGGTCCAAAGGATTCAGTCTTTCCCCATACCCCCATTAGGAATTAGACCATAAGAAAGAAGCAAAATCTATATTTTAAAAAGGAAGGAAAGATAAAATGTAAACATAATTTAAAGTTAATTTTAAAAAATAGAAATTAATGGAAACAAAAAAGATCCCTAAAAGAAATAGAATATTCTGGATAGACCACAAGTTGATTTCAGGTCTGGAATAAGCAAAGAGAATATTGCAGTTCCCAAGGATAGTCTACGGGCAAACAATGTGGTCTCTGGACCCCTTTGCATTCTTAAAAATGATTGAGGAGTCCAGGGAGCTTTGATTTATTTACATTAGATCTATCGATATTTACTGTATTAGAAATTAAACCTGAGAATTTTAAATTATTTATTTAGTTATTTGACTTTGCAGACCACCTGAAAGGTCTTGAAAGGGTCTTGGGGAAGTCTTCTCCACACTTTGAGAAGTATTAGCCTGAAGAAAGCAAGGATTTATTTTGGACATGCCTTCAGAATGCATAAATATAGGAATTGTTTTAAGAGAAGTACAGAGTCTTTAGCACAGCAAAGGAGCATAAGCCAAGAATGTGGTATAGATTCCTGGCTAAAGCATATTAATCGTTTCTACAGAAACAAAAACCCCTTTTATCTCAAATTGTCCTTTTCTTTGCTTCCAAATTTGAAACAGGCTGTGGGGGAATGGCAAAGTCTCTCTTCTTTCCCAGTCTTGCTTTAGTGACTTTTCTAATATTTTGTCCCATTTCTCTTTCAAAACTTCAAAACTCTTTCCCCCCCCCCTCCAAGTCAGTTGGCGGGGTATTGTCTTAATATGGATAATTTTTCTCCTTCATGGGTGTATGTATTGGTAGTGTGGTATGAGAGACTCTATTTCAGGGAGCTATAGCTATTAATATGTGTGTAATATACATATCTATATGAAATAGTTCATAAACAGTATAACTCCATTCATGAGTACTATATTTTAACAAAACGGTCAGTGTTTTTGATATGGAAATTTCCCCTCAAACTCTGTTTTGAAATGGTGCAGAGTTTTTTGCATTAGGGTTAAGGTTAGGGTTAGGGGCTATAGTTTTGAAAGTGTATATTTGTTTGCTATATATAGTTTGTTTTAGTCATTAAAATGCTAGACTAGAAACTAGGAGATGGTAAGTTTTAGTCCTGCCTTAGGCATGAAAGCCAACTGTATGACTTTGGTCCGTTCACTCTGTCTCAGCTGAACCTACCTCACAGGGTTGTTGTGGGGAAAATAGGAGGCAGGAGAATTAGATATGTTTGCTGCCTAGTATGGCCACAGTTATAGATAGATATGAAATCTTTGGGATGACACAAATATATAAATACATAAATAAAAAGATGGAATAACAATATAATAAGACTAGATTTGGCATTTTATCCACCTCTTGAGTCCTTCCCTATCCCAGATCCTTGGGAAGGACTTGATGGATAGATAAAAATGTCAACTCTAAACATCTGGCTAGCTATCTAACCAACCATAATAATTACAAAGCACAAGACCTGCAAATAGAAATAGAACAACTAAGGCAAAAGAAAGCAAAAATATTCAATACTAATAGGCACCTTGGCACTAGGCAATCCCAAAACATCTGGAGCATCACTGAAACATCATTGGCATTGACAAAATTGCCATCAGTCAATTGCAAAAGGCAGCTTTACTTGGAACAGTGTCAGGGTTCCAAGTAATGCATCCATAGCAAACAAAACTCTGAGGTAGGTAGATTCCTCAAAGAATAGTTTTATTGGATATATCATATTGGCACAGTTCTGGTGAAAACCAACTCTGAAGGTTCCTGCAGTTTTTACCTAATTAAAAGTAAAAGTTTTTCCCCTTCCCCAAACAATCAGTCACATGGTCCAATCAGGGTGCCATCTGGTTGCTGGGTAACATCACTCCTCCTCTCTCTGACCAGGTGTGAGAATGTCCTTGGTTCCCAGGAGAAAGTATTTTGTTTTGGCTACAAAACCCCAGTTATTTCTATTCCCCCCTCCCTATCCCTCAGCTCCAGTGTGGCAACACTGAAGCTTCAAAATGGCTTCAGTCAGGTCAGCCTCAGGGTTGACAGTATCTGTGATGATACCTTTAACCCCATCAAATAACAACATTGGCCTATCTCAGGGCCTTGGGAAGGACTCAATAGGTGAATAAAAATGCCAAATCCAGTCTAAAGAATTGTTTGATTGTGCGACCAACCATAATAATAATATACTGAAAAAAGGATAAGAAAATCTGTATGAATCTCATTTCTATTGGTATGTGTCTTTCTTAGGTTCTTATTTGTGTTTTTTATGTTGTTAACATTTTTCCTTGGTGTCTTCGCATCCCTCAATTGTATAACAGTGCGATTAATTTCTCACTTAAATGCTTTAATGCAAGGCTGAAGAACCTTTTTAGTCACAGAAAAATATATTGTAATAATACTATTTTCAACTTTCCATTATGCTATTTACACTTTGTCTTACAGGCTTTCAAGTGATTGAACTACAGCTCATTCTAAGAAAAGCTTTTCCAGATATTTGGACTATTCCTTTGGAAGATGAAAAAGTGAGTTTAATATTGTAGGATATTAGATAAGATTAATATGTATTAAGATCTTCAAAGTCAATCTGTCCCTGCCATTGAACAGGTTTCCATATTTGCAACATTGAGATTTCTGACAAACGTTTAGCTGGGATTATACAAAAGTACTATAGCTGTTAAATTAGGTTTGTCATATCACTAGGCACAGAACAAAATTGGCTTATAATATAGCCTTGCAAATTACATAAATTACTTCTCTATTAGCTTATACTATACTTGCTACATTAGCGGCCTATGCTATGCTTCTCTATTAGCGGCTTATACTATATGTAAGTGAAAATACTGAATACTGAAATAATCAACTTTTTGAAATATACAAGAATAATAAAGGTAGTGATTGTCTTAAGGGAAAATTTGCAGTATAATTTTATAAAGAATTTTTGGGACTCATGTCATTGGACAAATAGAACTTGATTAAACCGTGAAACCAGCTAGCGTGAAATGAAAACAGATAAGTAGAACAGGAAAAAAGGATTGAAGAAGAGTAGAATAATGAAATTTGGCATAAAGATATTGATTCACTGAACAGACAGTAATAACAAAGGTGAATTATTCTGTGACTTTCTATTTAAAATATTAATATTAGATTGTGACCCAAGGAACTGCGGGTAACTATTAATAAGTGAAATTATATTTTAAGAAAAGGCATAAAAACTTGAACTAAGATTAAATGGGGAGCTTTCTCTGAATGCTTAACTCTTTTTCCATTACGCTAATTTTTCAAATTGTGTTAGTTGAATCTTGTAATTGGTTGTTAGATATAGCACTTCATTATTTACTTATTTAATACAAAAAAGTTTGCAGGAAAGATTTTTTCTTTTAGATTTTGAATTTTTAAATACTTCTCATTCCGTAGAAACGCTTGAGTCCATCTATATATGTTCTGATACTATGTTTCTTGAGAGTTTTAATACAAATAGAAAAGACTAAACATTTGTGTGCTGTAAATTTTATTAATGCAATACTAAAAGGAGCTAAATAATTCTATAGATATAATTCAGCATATACATTTGGTTAAATAGTCTTGCATTCTTCTTTAGAAAACTTCCTTTTATTTTTATTTATATTTTGTCCAAAGGAAACGCACATAGATGTGGCAAGGGGAAAAACGGATGCAGTTGAAACAGAAAATGCTTATATCTGGAGCGAAAAATCTATCCCTGCCTTCTAAATCACTGCCTCCTAAAAATTGCCTAGATTTTTCTGCAGTCACTGTAGACTGAAAAATTCTCTCTGTTAAATACTGTATAATAAATGTACCAAACACCATCAGTTTGAACAGACAAATATATTTTGACAGTTAAAAAGGCTGAGTATATTAAACATTTACCCAAGCAGATGTAACAAAAGAGAATGAGTTACTGACAACTACTGTTCTTATCTCTTAGTTGATGGTGAAAAAGATGAATCCACAATACCGCTGGGTCCTGGAAAACACAGCTTTTGATCCATGTCAGAGAGAACAAATTCTTTATTCTGCAAGAGGCTTCACCAATATTTTCCAGACACTTGTGAGAGCTAAGAAGGTAAAGCCCAGTTTTCTGTTAGAAAGTCCATTCATGATATAAGCCTGAGTTGCAATATTTATTACTATTACATTTATTTGTTACCTCTCTCGCCCTGGGGATACTCTAGGTGGCTTACAACAGTGAAAAGGAAGAAATGAAAAGAGTGACAACAAAACCGAAATAATAGAACAATAAACTACAAAAAACAAAACAATGAGAATACAACAATATGATAACCAAAAAAGATGGACATGTGGGGAGCAGAGAGGAAGTGGGGGGGAGTGGAATCTGCCATCAATCCAGCAGCTACCTCCAGCCTGGAACTCCCCCATTGGGGCTCCAGGCCACCTGGCAGAGCCAGCTCTTCGGGCTCTTACAGAAGGATAGTAGGGTGGGAGGGCAGAACTTACCCTAGAACAGCGCCCCCCCCCAATCTTTTGGGCAACGGGCCAGTTCTGTGGAGAGAGGTTTTCCCGCAGACCGGAGGGGGCGTGGCTTCACATGCTGTCTGCATCCCACAGATGGGGTTTCACTTGTTTGAGTGGCCCAGTTTCTTCCATGACATCTGGCCTTTCAAACTTCAGTCCCCAAGTGAAGTAATATGGCTGCTAAGCCATAAAATCACATGATCACAACTTATGATTTCACTTCCATTCCATTACTTATGTTACATTACCTGCTTGTTGGAAGCAAAAATACATGTGAGTGGTGGTCGCATGATTGAGGGATGTTATGGTCATAAATGCATGGCAGTTTCAGAGCACGTGAATGGTGATCATATGATCATGGGGTACTGAAACGGTTGTAAAGGCAAGCATTGGTCACAAAGGTTTTTTTAGCACTGTTGTAACTTCGATCACTTGCACAAGGCAGTCGGTAAGCAAGGAATACCTGTAAATACAACACATTTTTCCTAATTGGTAAAGGCAGAATTCTTATGCTTTAAGCCTAATTCATAATAAATACATATGGACTCCAAATACATATCTGGCATAGTGTACTGGTAGATCTCTCAGCTGAGATGGAGTTGATTTGAATGCATTTCCAAATATATAATTATATACAGTAGTTCTGTAAGGCTTAAGAGGGGAGCCTACCTGATTTGAAATGCATATTCCAGAGTCAAAGCTGCTTGCAAAGGAAAACTAAACTAGAAGCTTCTTGTATCCAGCAGGATTGTACATGGGGTGTCTCTTAACAAACTTGCTAAATATTTCAAGGCAGAGGGAGGCTTTCCTACAATGCGTATCCATTGCATTTGAAATATTGCTTTTTTCTTTTTAGAAAAAAGAATTCTAAAAGTTGACACCAATTTGATCACACATAATCCATCAATCTGTCCCTGGGTTTGGAAGGTTCCCCTCTGCAAAGCATAGGCCTAGCAAGCAAACTGCAAAACTTAGTGTTTTTAAAGGAGCAATGCAAAACCGCAATGATGTACTGACAATCTTACCTAGTTTTGCTTTGCTTTGTTTTGTTTTTTTATTTCCGCTCTCTGTAGCCGCTGGTGGGACACAATATGCTGATGGATCTTCTGTATCTGCATGAGAAATTTTACAAACCCCTTCCTGGTAAAGCCATTTTGAATACCAGTCGTATCGGATATATCGTATCCCTCTTTCAGCTCTTAAGCAATTGCTCTTCATCTTTGCTATTGGAAAAGAACTGGTGTAGTTTTGATCTCTTGCAAGTTTAATGGCATTAGCTTAATAAATTTACAGGCAAGCATTAGAGATAGTTCTCGACTTGCAACCATAATGGAGTCTGCCCATTATGGCTGTCACTAATGACGGTCACTAAACAAGTCACAGTTAAGTGAACCCATTCTCTATTTTGGGTGCCAGAATTTGGTTCCATGGAGGGAGGTTTTTCCACAGACCAGGAGGGGTGGGTACATGGATCCTGTGTGTGTGTGTGTGTATATGGGACTTTGCTCACTTGTGTAGACCAGTTCCTGGACAACCACAGACCAGTGTTTGTCCATGGTCTGGAGGTTGTGGACCTCTGTTCCATAGGACGTTTTTGCTGAAAACTAGACGTAAATGCAGACTGATTGCTGACCATGTGACTGTGGGGAGGGAAGCCTTTGGAGCTTCAGAACCAAGTCATAAGTACCGTTAGAGGGGCTCCTTCATAACTTTGAACAGTCATTAATCAACCAGTTGTAAGTTGGTAATTTGTCCTCCTTCCTTTTCATATTTTATTACTTACAATTTTCAGAAAGGTATGAAGAATTCAAAGATAACATTCACTTCCTGTTTCCTGTTCTTTTGGATACGAAGAACATTGCCAAAGCCACGTGGAAGGTAATTTTCATTCTCTACCATAATTAAAAATGTTCCAGCTTGTTTTCATGTGCAATTCTTTCTTCCTCTCAAAGTGAGGGACTGTAGTTCAGTTCTTCCAGTTTTAAAAGGATGCTTAATGTCCCAGATTAAATAGCTGAGGGATCTCAGTTTGTGGCTAAAAAAAACCCAAACACTTTCATGAGGCAATAAAGTGCCATTGACATAAAGTGAATGGTTCTGGACTATTAGACTAAATAGATCAAGCTCTCATTTTTACACTACATTTTCTTTCAAATTAACTATTTTAATTTATTCAAATAAATGAGCACATAGTCATATCCCATAGTCAGACTTATGAATCCAGTGCTGCAGAAACTGCAAGAAAACATTGGTAGGTTCCTGGGGAACCTGAGTATTGCATTTATTAAAAATTGTATACTTTAGGGCTGGGCAAATAGAAACTTCTCTTTTTGAACTTATGAAAAAATGAATGGGAAACTTGTAATAAGTGGCTTGCCTCAGAGTGACAGTGCTGATATACCTGTGTGAGGGCTGCTTTGTAAGTTCCACACACTGATCTCCAAAATGCAGACTGCTAAGATCATTGTTAAATTTATTCTCATTGTAGGAACAGGAGTAGGGCTGGCCTTCCTTGAGTTTCAGCATAGGATCCTATTTCCCCAGGCTTCTTGTTTTTGGGAGGGGTAGTGGTGAAGATGAGATGTGTTTTCAGAGGAACTAGAATAAAAATGTTTAATCAGTTCTGTGCATGTAAATTCCAAATTTATTTAAGGGTGCTGTGTTCATAGCATAGAAAATTTAATAGTGAAATGGGTAATAATCTCATTTTCCTCATAGGAAAACAAAGGTGAGAGGGGAAGACCTAAAGGATACTGTTATAAGAAAATTCAGAAACACAGTGGGTTCCACACCTTCCCTCTGGCTTCCATATTCTTACTGTCTCTTTTATGGTTTGCCAATAGATTCATATCCATGGCACCTAAAAACTTTTTGTTTCTTTTTTTCCCCACCATCAACACAGGAATTCCAGTTTCCTCAAGTTTCTTATCTTTTGGAATTGTATGAAACACTGTGCAGGTTAGCCACATGCCTCTTTCTTGAACACTTCCCTGTTCAATCACTAAATATCTGATTAGTAATCTTAATAACTATGTCATTTCACTGACTGATTATTCCAGTAAAAACTCTCAGGAATCAAATGGTGTTTTAGTTCTGTACTCTGTCTTCAGTATTTCCTTCATTTAGATGTAGCTAGATGGCACATTGATCAGTTTGACATTTGAAAGGGGAATAAGCAACCAATGTTTTGCCCAAAAGTCTTGTCCTTCTCAGTACAGTAGTCCTCTCAAGCAGCAGATTTTAGAATAACATTAAAGTCAATCCATCTATAGAATTTGCTGATGTCATGGTCATAAATCTGCAATACTGTAGACAGTCAAGAGGATGATCTTGATGGAGATAAAGGTTGCAGAATCCCAGATTTGGGGTTGGAGGCAAAAATGTCTCAGACAGGCATCAATCCATACACCCATACACACACACACACACACTCTCATACACACACACACCACTTGATAGACAAAATAGGATTGAACAGAACATGTTCATACTTGCAAGTTTATGTTATAATTTTAATAAAAGTACGGTAGTTTTAGGCCTACCTTTTGCTTATTTCTTGTTTTGGTCTGCTTTATAGGATTGGCATGCATAGTTTCTAACAATTTAGGAAGTTTATATAAATGGTGTGGTTGAGAAGTTACAGGAAAGTATAAAATAGTGGTATATTACATCTGACCTGGAGGCCTATTCTAGAAATTCTAGTCTGTTCAATTTCTCTGTTTCAAAGGAGCCAAATCAGTAGATGTGGAGGAGGAGCAAGAGAAGGGATGCAACTCCCTTATAAAAAGAAAAGAACGTTGCTATTGCAGCAGTAGAATTTCAGTGGGAGAGAAATGTCTTCCCCAAAGCCCTAGTTAAAATTTTGTCCCAACTACTGGTAGTTGGGGGAAGAAGGTGGAATCATTAGGCCTGACTCTGTTCCTTACCCCTACAATAAAACACAAGCAGAATGGATAACATATACTATACATTCACTGAATCAACTGGTCTTTCCTTGCTTCAATTTATAAAAAAAGTCCATCTACCCATATTTTTCGGAGTATGAGACGCTCCGAAGTATAAGAAGCACCTAGCTTTTGGGAAGGAAAATAAGAAAAAAAAATCTGCCTCTGCCTCCCAGCAATTTGCCTCCTTGCCTCCAAACAGCAAACAGTCTGTTGCAGCTTCAGCACAGCCTGATTAGCACAAGCAGCTGATTGTCGGTTGGATTGGCCTCCCGACGATCAGCTGTTTCAGGCTGCAGGGATTGCCATCACTTATTGCTGCCTCCGCGTGCCTCATTTTCAGCCTCACACGCAGAGGCTGAAAATGGGATGCGGAGGCCAAAAAT
>JANHJO010005853.1:32175-44688 GCA_032468235.1 Pseudoxyrhopus heterurus | reverse complement strand
TCTATCTATCTATCCATCCATCCATCCATCCATCCATCCATCCATCCATCCATCCATCCATCCATCCATCCATCCAAGCATCTATATCACTTATCTCTATGTAATTTCCTGTAATGTATTTTAGAATAGTGTGATCAGAGTTTGACCTGCAGTATTTATGCATCTAGGACTTTTTTTTTTCTAGTCCAGAAGTGCACAGGACTAGCATTTTCTAGCCTATTTTTAGTTTGGAGACCTTCTGGGATGAGTCTTCAAGGGTGAGTGATGCTGCACACTGTGGTCTCCATTTAAATAGCAAACTTTCCCCATCTATTTGATTGATACTGGGACAGGTAATTCTCAGTAATAACTGAATGGGGAATAAGAAGACACATGAAGGGTATCAGTGTGTAAGAAGGAAAAGGGGACAACAATTTCCCAATCTGCTGAAATAAGGAAAAGGAATGGAGAGAACATGGATGAAATAATATTTGTACGTATCTATTATTGCTTACTTTATATTGGGTAAAAAGTTATATGAAACAGAAAGTTGAGGAAGCCAGTTCTGTGTATTTTTGTGTATAAATATGGCAGACTGGGAGTTATTTGATATCCACATAAGCACTTGGTTCTTGAATCAGTGCATGTTGTGTCTTACTACCTTTGAGATGTAAAATTGTCACATCTCCCTGCTCTAAATGGAAGGAGAAAAATGTCTTTGCCTACTCAATAATTTTCAGCAGTATTTCTCAACTTTAGCAACTTTAAGATGTGTGGACTACAACTCCCATGATTCCTCAACTGGCATGCAGGCTGCAAAGTTCCATGAGCTGAAGTCCACACATCTTATGAGAAACACAATCTACAGCACACGCACAGCTATACAAAAGAATAGCATAGGCTTGGCTTTAGCATAATGTGATCTCTAAATTTTAGCTTCTGCCAAAGTAAGACATTTGGTAATCTAATAATAACCAGGTTTTGCATAATAGCACATTTGGAGTGGAAGAATATTTAGCATAATTCTTTGCTCTCAGCCTGGAGAGCAAAACATTTAATTCCATTAAGAGTGGAATGGTTGTAAAAGCTAAATATCTTTAATAATTGAGGGGACTACAAGCCAGTTCCACCTGCCCAATATTGCTACAAAAACAAATGTATTAAGTTGAAAGATGTATTTTTTTAAAGCTTTCTGCTCCTCTTGAAAAGAGAATCCATTGAAGGAGGACAAAGCAAAGAGTGGAGTGAAATGGGACAGATATTACCCAGGCCAATGTTATATGATAGGAATGTTTTGATACATTTCCTCTGAGAATAATTACCGATAACCTCTTCTTGTTTTTGAACTCTTCTGATTCAATTTTAACACATTTGGGATTAACCTGGGCTGTTTTACTATTTGCTGACATGGAGATGCTGTGAACATGGGGATTTTACACGTTTGCAAGTGTACAATTTACAAAACAACAACAACTAAGCTGCACTGGCCGTTTTTGGCTAGCAGCTCAGAAATTAAAAAGCCAGCTAATCATTGTCTATGGGGATTCTCAGTCATCCAGGTCATGGTTGTCCCAGAAGTGTTTTTTCAAGAGGCAAGTTGACTTTCTGGTTTTTCTTTGAAGACATTTCGCTTCTCATCTCTGAAAGTCCAGTTGTCTCTTGAAAAAGCACATTTGGGCCAGGTAATCATTGTTTGAATGCTGTCCAGTTGCTGAGTGCCTCATCATACTTCCTCAGTTTCGTTCTTAAAGACACATCCCTTTCCCCTCTTAAAAAGAATAGAAGAAAAATTGCTAGTGTTTCTATGGGAAAATCCTTCTCTGTCTCCCAAGTTCCTTATGCTGACATAGTGGCTATTCTTTATTTGACCTCCGGAAACTCATATAACCACAGTGGGATGGCAAAAACAGGAAAATGGGGTTGACCAAAGCATTCCACCCAATCCAGAACACTGGATTTAAAATACAAGCAGTGAAATGCTGTTGCAGCCGTGATGACAGCTTAAAATCATGCCTGAGTGATGATCACAATGCCACTGATACAGAAATACCTTGGCAGTTGTTACAATTACAGGTACCTAGTCATGGCTTCATCCCATCAAGGAACTCTCTCATCTCACTCAGTTATGAGTGTTGCATCCCAGCCTGGAGAAAAACTCTGAGGTTTGCCCTGAGGAGGGATGTTATGCTAAGATGAAATGATTCAAGGTAAAAGGCAATGTACCATGGTATGGGGCAACTTCTGGACCTGTAATGTCAGTGCAATGGCTCAGTAGTTAAACAGCTGAGCTTATCAGCTAAAAAGCTGACAGCCTGGGTTCAAGACGCCAGCACTGAATAATGGGGTGAGTTCCCATTACTTGCCTCAGTTTCTGCCAAGCTAGCAGTCCGAAAGCGTGCAAATGTGAGTAGATAAATAGGTACCACTTTAGTAGGAAGGTAACAGTGTTCCATGCACCGCATTGTATAGTCGTGCTGACCATGGAGAGTGTCTTCAGACAAGAATGGGCCAACTTGTTGTGGCCAACTCACCATGGCCAACTCACCATGGGACAATTTGCCACAAGACAATTCAACAAATACAAACATTAATTTCAACAGAACCATGGCCAATAATAACAAAATGAAGTCAATTCAGAAATATAAGAGTTACAATAATTTTGACGAAAATGTGGTCACCAATAATAAAAGTAACTGAATGAAATGATTAATACAGCATTGACTTGTCCTGCAGTGAGTTGTCCCACATGAGTTGGCTGTGGTGAGTTGTCCTAGACCAGGGGTGTCAAACTCAAGGCCCGGGGACCAGATCCAGCCCATGAGGTGCTTATATCTGGCCTGCGGGGCCTCCCTGGAAACAATGAAGCACTGGCCTGCGGTGCCTCTGCCAGTGAAAACGGAGCTTGGGAGGGTCATATGTAGCCTTCCTGAGCTCTATTTTCACTGGCAGAGGGTTTCAGGAGGTTGTCGTAACTGAAAATGGAGCTCGGGAGCCTGTTTTCATTGGCAGAGCACTTGGGCCACCACAGACACCTCTGACATGAGTGACGTTGAGCTGGCCACACTACCCTGGCCACGTCCCCCCCCAGGTCAAACACAACCTTGATGTGGCCCTCAATGAAATCGAGTTTGACACCCCTGTCCTAGACAATGATAGACAATGGTGGTTCCCTCAGCTAAGAAACAGAGATGAGCACTTCCCCTAGAGTCGACTGGACAGGGGAAATCTTTATCTTTAATGTCAATCAAACCCAGGAGAAGCTCCACTTCTTCAGATAAATTGGGATAAACAATGCTTGCTGGGACAAGAGAGAGTAGCTTTTTAAATTTATCTTTGAAACCAATCAAAAAGAATTTGGGAAAAACAATATCTGTGAGAGAGGAATTCACATGGGAGCTATGGAAGTGGCATATATTGGACATAAAACAAGCAGAAGGCCTTGGAAAGGAGATGGGAAAGTGTCAGCCTTACCAGACGGGTAGACCAAGCAGGAAACCCAACCAGATAAGGCCAATTTTATTGTACTGTACAGCTTTTCAACAGAACCTTGTTAGCCAGAAAGTACGATTTTCCTGCCATCTCTACAGTCCCAGAAACTAGGGACAATCCCTCCTAAGCCTCTTGCCCAGTCCACTGTTCAACTATGGGCTCTATTGTCTCTTACCACTATGCAATATCTCTTCACCCATCTCCCAAGGTCTTTCCACATACCATTGCAGGAAATGAAGAACCAATAGAAATCTATGTGGATAGTTAGGCTGCTGAGGAAGGGAGGCTAGCATAAACAACCTGAAGAGATGTTTATGAATTGAACTGAAGAATGTGAGAGGAAATCACATTCTGGATTACATCCCGTACTTGAATTGACTTCAGTAAACAATTTAAAGTCAACATGTTTCCTGGAATGTTGATTTTCATTTGCTAGCATTTTTGCCTCTTCAAGAGGTGGGGACATTTGTTGTCCCCATCAGCTGACATTTTGAACCATAGTTTTTTGGGATAGCTGTCTAATGATACTCCATGTAATTCTGCCTTTGAGGTTGTGAATACATAAGGGCACCTTCACATTTTAAAGCAAGGTGGAAGGGATTTTTAAAGAAGTGAAACAAGTATTTATGGATATTTGAAATACCATCTGGAGTCTGAGTTCTAGGTAAGATTTGATCCGGTTTTCATGACAAGATCAAGGGATTCACAGGGGCAAATCCAGGTTCTTCACTATAACTACTTAATGAGCTTGGCTGTTTACTTGAAAATAAATCATATGTGAGCAACCATTAAGAGTGGGAATCTTTGAGAATCCAGATATTTTAGCTTTATTGAACTTTAAACTGATTTGAGGGTTTGATGCAAACTTGCCTGAATGTAAGCATTAGTGAGTAAGTGTGTCTCTGAATAAGCATGTTTAGGATTGCTCTAAACAAAGGAACAAGAACGATTCTAATATGCAAAGCTACTTGATATGCTTATTACTGTCTGTCTCAATGTACAGTGTAATTAATGCTTCAGTTTTGAGATACAGTGTGTAATTGTTAGCAGATTACACCGGTGAAGTTAATCAGTTCTTTAAATGATTAATTATAGGCCCTCACAAAGAGTCTTGGTTTTTAAAAAAAAAAAAATGCTAGAGTCATTATGCTACGTGACAAAAGAATATACTACAATAGCTTTTAAGGTGGTGAAATTTATGGAGATTCATTGTTGGCAAGGCAACTAAATACTGAAGAGAATTCCTCTTATTCTTACTCTTTTCCATATCAACTCTCTCTTTCAGAAGACTTTTTCACTTACATATACTCTGAATTGTTACATATCTGGAGATAAGAGAGAAAAATATAAGAATATGATTTTAAACAGCACTAATGCTGCCTAGTGTTTGTATAGCACAGAAGTGTTCAAAGCACTGTGTGTAAATTACCTTCTCCTATAACAACTACATAGAATATATCAGTATCATTATTCATCATATAGTACATTATATATATTGAAATTAGTAATACAATGGTTTCTAGAAACTGGGGGACTTTATCAAAGGCCACTTAAAATACAAGTTTCAAACCCAGCTTTATATCAATTGAAATTAACAGTATCTATATCTATCTACTCAGAGATTAATCTCACTGAATTCAATTTTCTTTATTCCTCAGTCAATGGATATGGGATTCATTCATAACATACCGGTAGTTGGCCCTCATTCTTACTTTTGAGTAAACCTGATAGGATTATACGCTAAGACTCACAAAGGTTACATCAAGTAATACAGGTTTCAGTTCTGTAGGATTCACTTCTTTCTTTTTTCTAACCTCTTTTACAGTTTTTAACACTTTATTAAATATGTCATTCTGCATATCAGATCTATTTTTACTCTGTTGGCACAGGTTTTATAATGTGCATGAAACAGTTGCCAACTCCTAGCTACCACATAAATAAACTTTTCCCATGATAATCTATCCCTAACCAGATCTTTCAAGTCTTCCAATAGTGGACTGGAATTGAATTCATCCATCTTGTTACTGGATATCCTCTTATTTTTTTCCTCCCACCTTTACTAGAATTAGAGTCTTTTCTAGAGAGCTAGGTCTTTGCATAAGGTGTCCAAAGTAAAATAATTTGGGTGTGGTCATTTGTGCCTCAGATGTGTTGATTTGTTCGATCATCCATTTGTTTGCTTTCTTGCTATCCAAGGAATCTCATGGGTTTTCTTCAATACCAATATTCAGATTATCAATATTCTTCCTTTCCTGCTTCATTTCAGTCCAAATTTCATTTTCCTTGTTTGTTTTAGGGAATATCATCTCTTGCATGATTCTGACCTTTGAATTCGTCAGCAGGTTGTCAACATACGTCAACGTATGTTGGTAATGTTTGATACATAAATTTGTTATCCACTTTGTTTTTCTCCATATGTGTTGGCATAGCTTGGTTAGAAAATTTGCTGATTCTTATTTTGTTGGTATTCCATCAGGTCTTGTATCCTTCTGATTTGGTATTTACTGGAATGCTGATTTAAATCCATCTTCTGTTACAAAAAGTTCTGATGTTAAGATTTTTTTTTCAGAATTTTTTACAGCATATTCCCTCCAACTTTTTTTATAAATTTTCTTCTGAGTTCAGAGATTTCTAGAATTTTTTTCTTTGTTTTTTTTCTATGTCTGTTTCCATCTTCTGAAAGTTGAAGTTCACACATCTTAAAGTTGAGGAACATTATCCTATGGTTGACTAGGAATTCTCTTGGAATTCTCCTACCGAAGTATGTTCAAAACTGACATAATTGCTTGGTACTGATGATGCTATTGAGTATATGTTAAAGGTGATCACTTCTAAAACCCTGCATACCATGGGTACAGGTTACTTGGGGGTCCATCTCACCTCACCCCACTAGGATTGGCCTGTACCACTCATGCCGGCAGAGGAGGAATGCTGTGAGTCCCATTAGATGATTATTCCAGCTGGCGGGGTCCAGGAGGAGGTCTTCTCTGCTATGCTCCTGCTCTCTGGAACATCTTGGCCCCCAATATGAGGTTGACCCCAAGACTCCTCTCCTCTCCTAAGGGCCTAAAGACCTGGCCCTGCCAATTGGAGGAACAGCACAATGGGGGAACACCACAGTGGAGATGGTTGATCAAGTAACAATAGATCCCACCTCTTCCCTCTCTGCCCTCATTGTCCCATGTGTCCTTAATATTTGAATTTATTTGTGTTTTAATCTATAGATACATTTTTATGGTTGTAAGCCACCCAGAATTACCCTGTGTTAAGATGGGGTAGCCAATAAATTTTATAAATTAATAAATAAATGATAATGATGGCACATGTGAAAACTGTCAAAGAACCCAAATAAAACTCTGTGTGTCTATGCACACACAACAAAATATATTTGGTTTCTTCTTTTTCAATCATATACATCTGATGCTTTTAAAAAGCGTCAATATCAAAACTTTTTCAGCAAAGCAAGCATTATTTGTCATGGTTAACACAGAAAGCAGTAGTAAGTTTTAGAAATAAATAGGAGAAACTGACTCAGGTAAAAATAATAACAAAATACAAATATGCCCTCTTGTTTTAGCAAGGCCTCTCCTATTCAAAATTCCTGTCAGCTGTCAATAACCTTCTCAAGACAGTGAAGGTTTTGTCAGTCGCTGGGACCATTGAAACGTGTATTACAATTGTCTTCATTCCAGCCTGCAGGAAGAATGAAGGCCATCAGGTTGGGAAAAAGGTCCATTCAATATTTCAAATAGAGAAAGAAATGGAAGATGTGGAATATAAATCACATAAGCAACCTGAAAAAGAGACATTCCCTTCAAACAAATAGTTTCCCTCATCTTTCCAAAGTAAGCATTTTTGATTGTTAAAGAAAAAAAAGACATTATTGTATTTGTATATCACATTATGGGATGATCGATTATATAAGTGCTTTGCAGATCAAAGGGAGAGTATGTACTATAAAACGAAGGAGATGGTGAAGCTAAGACCACCCAAAGAGTCGGGAGGAATGCTGAGATTTTAAAACCTGGAGTTTATTGCTTCTGAGTTACTGCTTGTGCTCACTTGCTAGTATTTAAGGATCTAATCAGCTGAAATTGGCAGAAAATAAAGTAGAGATTGAATTTAAATATTTTCTCAGCAAATAACCCAAGGTCTCCCTGGTACAGAAGGAAAGTCAGAAGAATCCTTCTGCCTTGTACGTCCTTCCACACAAGAAGAAGATCTCAAATGAAGACCTCAGCTGCCAGACATGTACCTAACGCAGATGACAAGGATAATGGAGAAAAACTGGTGATGGAAACCACTGCTGTGTATGTTGCAGGAGAAATGGAGACAATACATCCCGTTCTCAAACTTAATTTGAAATCTATTGATATAAAACTATGGTTTGCAGAAACTACAGTCAGCCCCTGCAGTTGGCAAACCACACAGATTGCTGTGTGGACCCAAAATCATTGACTAACTTAACAGCACCTCTAGTGCATCTAACTCAGGAGTCCCCAATTCCCTGGCCGTGGTCCACTATCCGTCCTGGAGCCATTCGGAACTGGGCTGTGGAAGTGATGAGTAAGCGCACGCATCCACACTTGCATGAGCAGCAGGAGAGTGCATGTGCACACTCCATTTGCATGAGTGGAGGGTGCACATGGCCACTGCTTGCACAAATGGAGCTGCACACACGTTTGGCACTGCTCAGGTGGAACCATCCCCTCTCCCCCCACCCAGCTGGGCTTCAAAGTCAGGAAGTTTGGGGAACTCTGATCTAACTATATCTGCAGCCATGATACTTAGTTGGGACCAAGTATTTCTTCAGGCAACTTCTCCCAGGGTTTAGAGAACTGTTCAGAAGAAAAATTGCCCTGTCAACTCTTGCCTGGAAGTGGATTGGGAGCCGATAAAATTAATGGCAACATGAAGCATTTTGCTCAGGGAAAAATTCTAGGCTGAAATATCATTTCTGAATTTCGTTTGTTCTTCTCCTGGAGCCTTCTGAAGCACGTTGCTACGTTACTGGGCAAGCCTTGATTGGAATTCTTTGTGTAGTATTTAACTATGCACTGATGTCCATATGCTAAATAAATAAATGGGCTGATATTTGGACATATTGTTCTGGTGCGTGTGTATGCATGCATGTATATGCCTTCAAGTCACCGATTTTCTACAAGGAAACATATATAAAAATAACAGGGAATTTTTCTGAAGGTTTTTTTGAGCCCAGAATGAACCTATGTATTGCATCAGTTGCAATATGTGTAAATAATCTTCCTATCCCAAGTCCCTGGGAAGAACTTGATAGTTGATAAAAATACCAAATCTGTATAACTATCTGGCTGACTCTGAGACCAATCATTACATAATATCCCCCCCTCCCCATTTTGGAACCCAGAACAGGCATGCTTTGACATTTGCAACTGATATATTATGGACACTGGTTCACTAAATGGCAAATCCTTGGCATAAAGTTTCACCGCATCTTTTAGTAGCAGAGCAAGTTGCAAATAAAATGTATAGAACTTTGTCTCATTAGTGTTATGAAACATGTGACCAAGTTTAATATGCAAACGCTTTCTGTAAAAAACAGGACAGTTTTATGCAAGTGGATTGAATGCAACATGCTCCTTCAACCCCCAAGAGGATCTTCCACTCATGAAAAATGCAGGCCTCGCTGCATGATTGAGGCTCACCGGCAGATACATTTCAGACAGAGGAACCCTCCTCTTTGTCAGTGGTCTGACGTGAAAGAACAGTGAGGGGCTTCCATTGTACAACTGTGACAGTTGGGTGATGGATGACCTGCGCCCATTAGCACCAGAATTAAAACATCCCTCCAGTGGATCCCATTTTAAATTTCCCAGAATTTCCTAAACAAACACTGAATCGGGTGTTCCACATACTGTGGGAAATTATTCATCTTGTAAGCTGATTCCAAAAAGCTGCATGCAGCTTTGAAAGGCAATTCAGACAATAATTAGATATAAGAGGTAAACATAGAATAAAAATGAGCACCATAATTTTCATTTATTTTATTTATTTGTTGAATTTCTATGCTGGCCAGGGTGACTCTGGGAGACTAGTTATCCATTAGTGCAGGGGTGTCAAACTCAAGGCCCGTGGGCTGGATCCAGCCTGTGAGGTGCTTAGATCTGGCCCGCAGGGCTGACCTGGAAACAGTGAAGGATCAGCCCTCCCGAGCTCCGTTTTAACTGGCAGAGGGTTGCAGGAGGCCATCATAGCCGAAAACGGAGCTCGGGAGCCTGTTTTCGCTGGTACAGTGCTCAGGCGACCATAGGCGCCCCTGACACAAGTGATGTCGACTGGTCATGCCCACCCTGGCCACACTCACCCGGCCCCCCTGAGGTCAAGCACAACCCTGATGCGATCCTCAATGAAATCGAGTTTGACTCCCCTGCATTAGTGAATAGGAGGAAATCCAGCAGCTCCTATGAGTGTTGATACTGGGACAAAATAGCTATTTTTGCCTTTACATTAGCATGGGAAAAGTTAGTTTATATCCCAAGACGTACAAGTGAAGGAGTGGGGATTAGTAAAAACTTACCTTTTATATCAGTGTTTAAATTCCTGAGTTAGAATTTGCCTAACAAGCTAGCATCTGTTTTCATGGCATGAACAATTAATGGAAATTACTGGTAGTCCTCACAATTGGACCTGAATTTCCATTGCTAAGCAAGGGGTTATTAAGTGAGTCATGCTGATTCTACAATCTTTTTTGCCACAGTTGTTAAGCAAATCCAGTTTCCCCCAATGACTTGCTTGTTGGAAGCTGGCTCGAAAGATCGCCAACAGTGACCTTATGACCCTGGGATGCAGCAACCATTGTAAATACATGCCTGTTGCCAGGTGCCCAAAATCTGATCACGTGACCATGGGGATGCTGCAAGTTACTTTTTTCAGTGCCATCGTAACTTGGCCATTAAATGGCCGTAAGACCAGGATTATTTGTAAGCCAATATTACTTTTAATAGATTTTTAAAATTACGAATAACTGAAATAATTACAATTTCACTCTGATTTTCATATACTATATAATTTCTTCTAAAAACCGTATTCACTGGATTTAATTTCCTTTACTAGGAACATAGTAAGAGCTGTACTGAAGTCATTACTTACGAGCTTCACATACAGATAGATTTGCTAAAAAAAATTTTTTTACAAGCAAGGAAATGTCAGTGCTTCTGCTCTGCCATATTTAGTCTGAATGAATTCAGGTTTTGACAAGTAAACATGTTTTGTTACATCTCTAAAAGCTCAAGGAAGTCATGCAAATGCATTGATGCCTGCTTGAAGAGCTATTTGGAAATAACTAATGTACAGCTTCTTCAATAATTGAAACGGTGCGATATTTCTATCTCTCTAGCAGAAGTGGCCAATCTTAGCCACAAAGCAGAGGGCGGAGATCTCTCTCTCTCCGACTTTAGTTCAGAAACTTAAAAAAGCTGATCTGTCGGCTTTGCAATAAAGCCTGGGAACCACTTGATAGATTATGCGCTTCTTCGGTAGTCAGTGAATTAAATAAATGACTGATAAGTAAATAAACTGAGGACTGAGACTGATCCCTTAAAGATGTTATGGTTAGCCCACTGGTACACAAATGTAGAAAATGTGACATTCTGTTCTAAATGCAATTGAGACTGGATTTTTCAAAGAAAATTTATAATGATAGGCTTTATTTTTATACAGTCACTCTTCTGAAGAAGAAGAAGGCAATAGCAATAGCAATAGCACTGTATTTATATACCGCCTATCAGGGCTTGTAACCCTCTCTAAGTGGTTTACAATGTCAGCATAATGCCCCCAACAATCTGGGTTCTCATACTGATCACGCTGTTAACCCTGAAGCGAACCTGGCTGAGGCCATCTTTGAGGCTTTGTGGTTGCCACAAGGCAGAGGGGGAGAAAGGGAGGGGGGGAAATTAGATAGCTTGGCTTTGCAGTCAAAATAAAAAAAGTTTTCATGTGGGAACCAAGGTCATTCTGACAGGTGGCCGAGAAGAGGAGGAGTGGAGTAACTAGGCAACCCTATTGGACAATGTGACCGATAACCTGGGGGGAAGGGGGATCTTTCACTTTTTAATTAGGTGAAAACCATGGGAACTTTCAGAGTTGGTTTTCACCAGTGGTGCCAATATGATGTATCCAATAAATTGTTCTTTGAGGAATCTACCTGCCTCGGAGTTCTGCTTTCTAAGGGTGCATTACGTGGAATGCTGACCCATGCCTTGATTTAAAACATCCTGGTGATCTCAGAGAAAAAAAATATTGTGGCCAGACTTATAATAATAGAACTGGAATGGAGCAGAGGATCAGTTCCATTGGGTGATCAAGTATACAGTAATTCCACTTCCTGCCTCTACTGTACTGCTAAGAATGGAAGATGTCATGGAACAGAGGAGAGGGATGCCAGAAACGAGTAAAAAATACTGCTGTTTAAAATAAAACTACAAAAATTGGTTTACATCAATTGATAGAATTAAACACATAGCTTTTTTTGCCAAAATAATAATGAAATCATTTATACAATTCACAAAAGCATAATAGTAATAATCATTCTCCCAAATAAGCCTACTAAAGACAGTCTCATAATCCTAAATCTAAAATTGTAGGGTTTTTTAAAAAATTGTTATTAAATTTCAAAAATTCAGAAGTAATATTTGAGCAAATCAATAAAAATAGAATAATATACAGTCTCTGAACAGGGAATATATATATATATTCTAATGAAAATGTAAAATTTAGACTTCTCATAATCTGGGCTACCTCTCATCTATAATTACTAATATGGTGGTTGTCCTTTCTAGGTTATTGTGTTATATTCCTTTCTGAATTGAATATGACTGTGTTTATGTCATTACTCCAAGTGGCATGATTTCGGTGGAAAAATTGATTTTATTGGCCACTAGCTGATGACCCGGCATTGCCCGGGTATAGTCAAGGCTGACACTGTTAGTACAGTAGCTGTATGTGTGTCGGTTTTCCTTTCCTTTCCTTTCCTTTCCTTTCCTTTCCTTTCCTTTCCTTTCCTTTCCT
>JANHJO010005852.1:16653-26948 GCA_032468235.1 Pseudoxyrhopus heterurus | reverse complement strand
AATTTTTTGTTGGGTATGAACCCTACAACAAGTTCCTTAAAATAGGCCTTCTACATTTTAGAGTGTGCAACATCTATTTTTATGTGTACCAGCTTAGAGATTGGTCAACATTTCATTGAAGTGAGAAATTCTATCCAGCTCTTGTTGACTTTTGCATCATTAGATTGCAATGTTCCTGCTTTCCCTATTAAAATGTATTGTCTATCCAGCAACAACTCTCTCAGACTGAACCATGAAAACAGCCAAAGACCTGAGAAAGGCTCATTTTGTTGTGTTCTGTCCACTGATGATAGTTTTCACGCCATACTCTGTGTGAGCTCCTTATTGTGTCCTCATTCCCTTTGTATCCTCAGCTTTCTGACTGAGATGTTAGCCCTTCAAACATTCCGGTCCATTATTTTTATCATTAGATCTTATCTTAGGATCTCTTTACATAAATTAAGCTTTTATTCGTGCAGGGAAAATGTTGTTGCTTACATTGTTCTAGGGAGGACCATTCCCTTCAGATCATTCAAAGACATTCTATGATGTGTAGATCTATTGCTTACCTTTAAACCAATTAAAGATATGGATCTATCAAAATAACATGTTAACTGCATTTTTGTTCCAACAAAATAAGGGAGCATCCTTACTCTGATTCTCATGTTAAAGCTTACTGACAAAATGATCATGAAAATTACACCTGGAGGAAAGTGCACACATCTTTACTAACAACAATCACCTCTTTTCTTTCATTTCCTTTAGGGAAGAAAAGGGAAAGGTTCCCTTTTTGTCTGGGCTTCAGGGAACGGTGGCCGCCAAGGAGATAACTGTGATTGTGATGGTTACACAGACAGCATCTACACAATCTCCATCAGCAGTGCTTCACAGCAAGGTCATTCTCCTTGGTATGCAGAGAAGTGTTCCTCAACACTGGCCACAGCATACAGCAGTGGGGACTATTCTGACCAGAAAATTGTAGGTTGTTTTTACCAGATTTAACCAACATTGGGGGGGGACATCAGCCACAAAGCAATTTGTAGAGCAGGGATGGTAAAATCATGGAAACTAGTCTTAATGCTCTAGCAGTCATAATTCAGATATAGTGGGCACCTTTATTCAGGATTAAACTTCATTTTTAAAGTAAGCTCCTGGGGAAAAGGGGGCTGGTGATTGATGACATTGGGAGGCATTTTGGGAGGAGAGCTGCAGAAATTTTAAAAGATACATTCAGTTTCTAAAGATTTGCAAGAAAAAGACATCAAAAGCACACCATTAACATATTGCTGAAATAACATATAATCCACCTTTTTTTCAAATGGGACTCCATATTTCTTGCTTGCAAAAATAATGCAACTTCTATATAAAGGAAACACTCAAAGCTTTAATATACAAAAGTCTGTCTCTCTCTGGAGAAAACAAAACTTGGGTTGAATTTGCTTTTAGTCCCAAGAATGAAAATTAGGAAGTTTGGGAGGGCCAGGTACCTTTGGGAAATGCAAAACAATTGCCTGGATTCATGAAAGGGCAGGGGGGATAATGATATGGGAAGTAACCATACTTCTGTCTCCCTTCCATCTAATCTCTTGGGTTATCACTGAATCAAGATATGTGAAAGTGGATATAATCTCTTTCCAATAAATTCTAGTGTTTTATTGAAAAAGAGAGCAGAAAGGATAAAAATAACCAGTACTGTTGATCAAAAACTCCAAAATGTTTCATCTAAGGTCTACAGATTCTACTACTGTACATTCACATACATACATGTACAAATTTCAGTACTGTACTTCCACATATTGGAATTTTGCAGGCAGTAATGTGAGGCAGTTTTTCCAAGCAAAGCCCTTCATTTTCTAATAAACCATCTGTTTTCATTTTCCAAATTACAGTGCTGTGTATTGTTAGATTGAGAAGAAGGGAAAGAAAAGTATCTGCTATCAACTCCTATGTGATTTTTAATCTGGCAATCATTTTACAGTGATCCATGTTATGATTCAACTGTAATTGTGAAACACTTATTTTTATCTTACTAGGATTTCATAATAAGATGAGTGCCTTTGACATAGCATTATGTTCATTCAAAATGAGCTATTTCAATTAAAAAATTGTAGGCAAAATATAAGGGGAGGGTTTTCAACTTTTATTTTATCTGGAAGAGAACGACATGTTCCAAGGCAATCATGAAAAAGTATGCTTTTGTGCATGGCCAGTTAACCTTTATATGATGTTTATTTCCTTCAGATAAGTGCGGATCTACACAATGAATGCACAGCCACTCATACGGGGACCTCTGCTTCTGCTCCTTTAGCCGCAGGGATTTTTGCTCTAGCCCTAGAAGCCAAGTAAGTCTTCTTAAACTTCTTCCTAGTTAGGAATGTTTGAAACTTTGATTTAATTCACATTTCAAGCAACTGACCTGTTCCATATTGCCAGCATAAACATCTGGAGCGGAATAACAAACTATATTCAAACAGACCTTGAAATTTGAAGTAAAATTTTCTTCTTGGATATGTAGATCAGAGGGACCACAGATGAAATTGATATGGATTGTAAAAAGAATGATCAGTCCAATCCTATATTGTGATTATTGTGACTTTTCTTAATGTCCTTATGGAACTATTACAGTTCCCCTCTTTGAAACTTTTCAAAAATTCCCTTCAAAGGGGGCTTGAAGACAAGAATCAGAAAAACCACTAAAAAGTAGACAGTAGAGAACAAATATAACACAATGATAAATAGAATAGAACCAATAAATGAGAATATTTGTAAATCAGGGTTGAAATTAGGTGTTCTTATTATTCTCTGAGCTTGTTTCTTTTCTTGCAGACATTTCATTATCCAAATTGGTAACATCATCAGTGCTAGTGATGTTACTAGTACTGATAATGTTACCTACTTTGGGTAATGAAATGTCTGCAAGAAAACAACCAAGTTCGGAGATCACCAAGGTCCACTCAAATAGAATAGAATAATAAATATTGTATAATAAGGTAACCCGATTAGCTGATCTATTTTCCCAGCAACGAACAGAGTTCCTTTGAGTTCCTTTATCTCTAAGTAGTTTTCTGCATTTTAGTATGAATCTTTCATGACATTAAAAACAAAATATTGGTGGAAATTTAGTAGAGAGATGTTGATTACTGGGGCTTCTTAACTGAGCACTTATGCTCTAACTGGCTCACTGGTGTGTATGTGAAAAGTATTCTGTGCCTATTAAAATGCTGGATTATGGGCAAAGACTCCAATCCCTTAAGTTCAAAATTGACTAGAATTTTGTTTGTAACAGTCCTAATCTAACCTGGAGGGATATGCAACATTTGGTAGTCTGGACATCCGAATTTGATCCGCTGGCCAACAATCCAGGATGGAAGAAAAACGGAGCTGGTCTGATGGTGAACAGCCGATTTGGATTTGGATTACTCAATGCTAAAGCACTGGTGGATTTGGCTGATCCCAAAAGCTGGAAAGGAGTGCCAGACAAGAAAGAATGCATAGTTAAGGACAGTGACTTTCAGCCAAGGTAAGAGCTGACACTTTGGTATTTTGGCTTAGTTTTTAGCTGAACTATGATCCAGAGACATATGGAAATCTTTAGCCTTCCAGTATAACGTTTTTTCAACTGTCCCCATCTGCTTCAATCTGGCAGTGCTTCTACTATTTATTTGTGTAGTAACAAGCCTTATAGACCTTTATTAAACCATCCTGAAACAGCAACAATTGCGTGGAAAAAGCAAGAGTGAGGGAGAGAATAAATGGGGACTATGGCATATATTTTACATACAAAAGGAACCAGATTCAATTTAGCCAAACAACAGGTAACATGTAAAATCTAATTAGCCTTCAATTGGGGCCCACTACCATCTATATTTGTTTTGAGCAGTGTTTCCCTGCAACAGTAAATTTTCTTGGTATTTTTCTTCAATAAACCTGAATAGCACTCCAGAGCTTTATGGGAATTTAAAATTGCTTTGAAGGACTTCTGTCTTCGTAAAAAGCAACTTTGTAAAAAAAAAATTTAAAGCAAAACTTTGTACAAAATCAAAATTTTACTGTTTTTTTATGCTTTTAATGTGTCATTGTACACCACCCATAGGCCCTTTGTGAGGGAGATGGACAGTTCTTATATATGAGAAAAAAGTAAATAAATAAACTTTGCAGATTTTTAAAACTGCATCAGAACTTCATGAAGTAAATTTTCTAATCATGTTGCCAGGTTATTAAAATCTAGTGGTGAAGTTACCATTGAAATTCCTACCATAGCTTGTGAAGGCCAAGAAAATGCCATTAAATCCTTGGAACATGTACAGTTTGAAGCAACAATTGAATATTCCCGCAGGGGTGACCTTCATGTGACTCTGACTTCCCCATCAGGTAAGATCATAACATTGTCTATTTCTGTACTAGCTAGTAATTGTGGCACAATTTTTTAATACTTCAACAGATACAAAAATAAAGAATACATTGAGAAATAGAATACTTGCCAATAAATTAGAATGGAAATAAAGAAAAAAAATATCTGGCTTCAGCTATTTCTACAGGTACTCTAAAGTTTCAGATTTCCCATTCAGCATTAGTGAATCTACTTCACCACAGCCAATGCACTTCATAAATTAGACAGGAGGCTGATAGTTCTCATATGCTGTAGTTCATTAAAACTGATTTTTATTTTATTTTATTTTATTCTGGAGGTAATATACTACGGTGAAGATTATTAGCTATTGATATCCTTCTTCCCTGGGATTTGTTTCATCTTTTTATAAGCCTAATCAAATGGTCTTATTTTATCAGGTGACAGCAAATTCCATAATTTGACTTATTTTTATTGATACTATTAAATTTGATCCAGTACACTCCTAAAATACCAATGTCAATGCTGTTAGTGTAAAGTAGTTCTAACAAAACTATGCGTCTTTCTTATGGAAGGCACACCAAACACAGACTTACATATCCAGCCATTGTTGTTTAGCTTATTAGAATAAGACAGCATTCTTAATTTCATACTTTGCAAGCCATATATTATGGCATTTTAGGTTGCTTTGTTCTCAAAGTTAGAATGGTGCATGGTTGCTTTGTTCTCAAAGTTGCTTTGTTCTCAAAGTTAGAATGGTGCATGGTCAACAGAACAATTTTCCTTCTCTGCTCAAACTTTACAGCTTTCTGATATTCTATTTGGGTTTCAATTGGATTTGTGTCAGAAGAAAAAGAGGATGAATTTTTGGTGAAGCCATCTTCTGTATTCATTTAGGTTGTTCTTATAGTTCTGAACAGAGGTTCTTTGAAGAAAATAGATTGCTAATTGCAGATAAGTTGAGGAAACAAAATTAGGAAAGCTGATGATTAGAGAGGAATGAATATTTTGCATGCAGAAAAAAGTTTCTGTTAGTGGTGTCTCCAAGTAGGAGAAAGGTGGCAACGATTCCTGCCTGAAAATGTTGGCAGTTTAATATGTTCCCTGACACTCATATTTTCTAAATATGAAACTAGTATTTTACCCTATGGCACTACCTATTTCCCAGTCATATATTCTAAATAACTTCTTAAAACATTTGTTTCAAATGTTAACATTCACATATATTTTGCTCCTAGCAATCTCTTCTTTTTCCCCTCTGTCTGGGCATAAAATGAACATCTTGGCAGCTTGATAGGGCACATCCTGCACCTACAAATACTATCTCATTTTATATGTTTTATGAACTTCAATCCATGTGTTGAAAGAAGCAATGAGATATGGTATCAAGCCAACTTCTCTGCCCTTTCAAAAATCTATGTATTAAGCATAGATATCTGAAGAAGAAGCCTTGTCTTAATCCGCTATGTTCATAGACTTCCAGATATATAATATATTTTTATAATACAACTTCCATGGAAGCCTACATGCATAAAATCCTATACTCATAGGCTCACTACTCAAGTTTCATACTCCTATTAATTTAAAACTGATCCTATAATTTCTTTAATATAAAGGGATATAAATTTCCCTATTGCTAAACACACAAGATTATCTATCTGGGATTTATCTATGGCCCTTTTCAGCCCCTGTTTTACATTGATCTGGATTCAACCCCATGCTGCTGTGTGTCTATGTTTTTAATTCTTTTTCTGCAGCTGAGCTGATTGGCTCATCTCAACCTCAAGAATCAATACCCTGCCACCTTTTTCTCAGGCTTCCTAAACTGAACAGAAAGGTGGCTGTTGTTGGACAACACTGTATTATTGGTCAGCTGGAGAGATTCCTGTCTGGTTCATGGTGAATGCTAAGCATTGTGAAGATGGCAGCAATGAGGACACAAAGATGATTCTGAGAGTACAGAGAATGAAACTGTGGTTGTGTGTCTTTGCCTGAAGTTGAATTTTATATTATCCCATACTGGAATGTCACTTTTTTCTCTGATACAGGGACCAAAACAGTCTTATTGGCTGAACGGCAAAGAGATAAATCACCTTATGGTTTTAAGGACTGGGATTTTATGTCAGTTCACACCTGGGGTGAAGATCCAACAGGAACATGGATTTTAAAAATAATTGATACGGTGAGTAGGAAAAATTGTATGTATGTATGCAAACTTAAAGTAAGATACAGTACAGCAAAACAATACTACTAATCATGATCAGTTCAACTAAACATAGTTAGGAAATAGGTTAATGAAAACTATTCTTTCTGCAGCTTTATTGGATAGGTGCATCTGTGTCCAACTACTGAAAATTAAATGTATCATGTTCCCATTTTTGTATTTAAATAAAATACAATTGGTGCTTCTGTTGGAAAACCTTTCTTCCTTTCTCCCTCCCTTTCTTCATTTTATTCTAAAACATGGTCTTTAATTTCAAGGCGAAAAGTTTCTACTGACTTCAGAATGGAACTATTTCATCTACTCCCTGGGCACTAAATTAGAAGACTAGTTTCCCACAAAAACATCAACAACATATAGAACAGTGGATGAAATAGGCATAAAATAAGTTTAACAATGAATGATCAAACTAAAGCTAGAACTGAAATTATCTGACAGCTCCCTGTTCTGATTAAACAGAATTATTTTTTACCTTTTCCTTGCTATCTCAGAAGGGACTAGAAGCTTTGAAAAAAATCCAATTAAATATTTTAATACTGTCTGAGATCTTCAAGAGGGCAGAACTGCAGTTGTGGATTAGTATTCTATTAGTTAGAATAAGGCAAACTCTAACTATATTTTGCAGCAATTATCTGGTATTTATATTAGGGGCAAAAAGTGAGTTTCTTTGAATGGTAATTTACACTGGATAGATCTATCAACTTGTCAACTAACAAATATATTTCTTGTGGCTAATGATTTTAAATAAGTTTAAATATTTTGTTGAGAAATTAAACACAGAGTCAAAATGTTTTCCTCATGACGTTAGCTTTGTTCTTTTATTGAACATGTGTTTAACTCTAATTTAATTTAAAATGTTAGAACTGATTATTTTAAAAGAGTCCCAATGAATGTATTGATAACAAAAACTCAACAATGAATATCTAATTAGTTTATCACTGTGGGTGGGAGTATTTGTATTAGTGATTATATAGGATAATGGAATAAATAAATTATCATTAGGGAAAAAATATTTATTCACTTATTTAAAAACAGAATACCTGATGACTTAAAAGGCAAAAAGGGATAGCATTTTAGTGCAAACTGGCACAAAGAGAAAGCAACGTTTCTGAATTCATGGCATCTTGCTGCTCTAAAAAGCAATTCCTGCTTCAATGAGCCTTAACTTTAATCACTGCTATTAATGGGATTTTTACGAAGACTCACTGCTTATAATGCATAGAATTTATCCTTAAATTTTTAGAACAGTTTTTTAGGTGAACTGGTACTTTTGGGGCCTATTTAAGAAAGATAATGACTATGATTTTTATTTTTATTTTTTTTAAATCACATTTGTCTCCTGAAATGCCAAATGGACAAATTGTGAACTTCAGATAGAGAGTTGCATAACAATTAAAATACTTTAGGAATGTTACTCAATGGCTCATCACTTATAACTCAATTTATATGGAAATGAATACAGATGCTTCCAAGAAAGGAATGAGATGGTTTATTCATTTCATTTTGCTCAATATTTTTAAAAAACCTAACTTATGGTCAGCTCATTTGTACATAAATATTTGTAGGGTTCTCAGAATGTACATTTTATCCAATTTTTAATATGTTATCTTAAAATAATCCATTTTGTACATATTTTACATATTATATACATAGAATATATAATAGGTGTTTTTTTAAATATATGCATTTTTGAGCTGTAAGCTATATTATACATTTGGTAATATAATATATTTGGAGACATTAATGTGTTCTGATTTGGGATAGTACAACATGAATACGTTTCCCACTCATCCTTTATTACAAATGGTTGTTACTCTTTTAAATAAAATATTTATGCTTGATCTCTGTATATTCAATAGAAGTAATTATATATGTAGCTATTTTAGGAAACATTTACATATTCTATTAATTTTGGAGAGATGAATGTAAAGAAGTAATCAATATGAGTATATAGACATCATCCAATTTAAATAGCTTAAAATTAAATACCGTAAGCATTTGTAATACTCTTATATTTTTATCTCTTAAACTTATGGACTACAAAAAGATTGACAATTACACTTTTCCTCAGTCTAAAAGAATACAAAATGAAGGCAGAATTGTGAACTGGAAATTGATTCTGCATGGCACTTCTACCCGACCTGAACATATGAAGCAACCTCGCATCTATACTTCATACAATACTGTCCAAAATGACAGGAGAGGGGTGGAAAAGATGATAGACTCTATGGAGGTACCCATCTAGCCTTTTCCTATCTATAATTTCTTTATAAGATGTGAAATAAGTGAGAATGGTTTTTCTTCTAAATTAATATATACGGTACTAGTCTTCCATGAATTTATCTTTAAAATCCATATAAATCAACATTGCTTTTCCCTCCTGGGAGTTTGGTATTTCCCAACATTATATGTGATCATGACTACTTGATTAGATGGATTTTAAAGACAAATTCATGAAAGACTAGCATAAAAACAATAGCTAGGTGTTGTAGTTTAAGAAATTCCTTGTGTGGTGCCGATATGCTGTGCATAAGCACTAGTTGGGAAAAAAATTGGAGAAGCAACACTGGAAATTTTGTTATTACCTTAGTCCTCTGCCTATTAGCTGTTTGTCTGGTCACTAGTTAGTAATGCATATGGTTCAAAATAACTCCTTATGTTCTAATTCATGTAGAATTAATACATAAACTTCCTAAGTATGGTGATTCCCCAAGCCATTGCAAAATTTCTCCACAGTTTTTTAGAGCATCTTAGCGGGCTGAGTCTCAAACATGAATAATAGCTATACATGTCTTGCACCACAGAAACAGAGTTCTGTAATTTTGTTATCAGGACATCCAGCTCAAACAGCATTTGCAGAAAATGTATGATCTACTTTTGATAATAATCAATAGCTCCTGATGTTTGGTACCCTCGTATCTATCTTTCAGGACCACACCACTCAAGAAAACCTGAGTGACAAACACAAAGTGAGAGGAAGCAAACAGCAAAATCAAGATGTGGTTCCTTCTGATGCAATGCTCCGTCTACTCCAAAATGCATTCCATAGTCAGCTGGTTGGGAATCATTTACCAAAGAAGATGCTAAATGAAAACACAGATATTCCATATGAACATTTCTATCAAGCTCTCGAGAAACTAAACCAAGGCCCCCAGCTGAGAGACTCAGAGGAGTCTCTATATAGTGACTATGTTGACCTTTTTTACAATTCAAAATCATATAAACACAGGGATGACAGACTACTACAAGCTTTGATTGATATTCTAAATGAGGAAAATTAAAAAAAAAAAAAGTCCTTGGCAGAAACACTAGGTTGGAAATATTCACATCTCCATTGCACTCCTAATTTCAGACTAATTATCATCTTTCCATAAATATGATTGGCATTATTCTATATTTAACAATTGCCTAAAGAATAAGAAAAACAAAAAGTTTGTAAGATATGAAATGACAACCTATTTATTCAAAGCAATTGATAATCCTTTCAGATAGGCAGCCTCCTTCAGGAGCAAGTAAAACCAATATCTCTAGGAAATAGCATAAATTCACTTCAACAGTTGTGTTTATTATCCCTTCTGTACAAACTACAAATATTTTAGATTTTATTTCTATCTGGCTTATCTCAAAATCAGGGGTGGGCTGCTATGGGTTTGCATGGGTTCGGGCGATCCTCTAGCTAAGGGTCTGCCCAATTCGGCAAACCCATAAATCCCACCCCTGGTTGGCTCCACCCACCCCACCCCACCC
>JANHJO010005851.1:46591-56623 GCA_032468235.1 Pseudoxyrhopus heterurus | reverse complement strand
AGTGCAAAATCTTTTACAGACCAACTGCCACAATAAGCTATAGTGCTCTACTTAGTGAAAAATTTGGACAAATTACATGCAAGCCCTTGGCAGCTGCAAATTGTACATCTGTCACAGATATACATATCTATTGTTTCTAAAATTGCTGATGTAAAGTAAGACATTCTGGAATTCCTTCCTAAGATACATGGTATATTTCTTTTTCTTCCACTGTTCTAAGAAAGAAATATTAAATAAAGCAAATGAAGATTCATTTGATGGAAAGAAGGCTGGTTTAATCAAAATATTGCTAAATTATCAAGAACTGGCTGCTTTTGCTGAAGAAAGAAATATATTAGAAACAACTGCATATCATCAATGAAGTGTTTTAAAAATCTGGGGAGTTTGATTTTTGTGACCTTTCATGAGTTCATATCCTGATATGTTCAATATTCACACTATTGTCACAAGAAGCAATCACTTTGTTATCAGAGATCTTTCTAAGTTAAAGGAAGAATTAACCCAAGTAATATAATGAATGCAAGTGTGGGGGAATCAGTACATTGAAAAAAATATATAAATATGTGTTTTGATTTGAGTGTTTAACATGCAGACACACCGTGTAGCAATAATCTTCAAAAAACTTCTCTGCTTTTAAGAATTGTATAGTAGGGAAATCCTAAATAATACATGTGAAATTAAAATTCACTGTAACATTCTTCCATTTGCATTATTGGCTGAAAACCATAATTAATGGTTAATCATCTATTAATATGTTTCCTATTAATAGTTACTGCAAATGGGAGTATTCATGACCTGTTTGCGATTTCCCTGATGTGTCCAGTAGGCCATGGTTAGAATATAATGTTGAGCTAACTATCCCAATGACTTTATTATTTTCTTATTCAAATTTCACTTTTTATACCCATGGCCATCCAGGGAAACCTCAACAGTGCATAGTGATAAGTACTTCTCAAGACATGTTGTTCAAGAATTTGCTGAATTTAAAGGGGATCTGAATACTACTATGGGAAAGGGAATACAATTCTTCAACTACATAGTTTTATATCCCAGCATATACTTCAGGTCATGAAATTTAATGCACTGGAATGTCTATAGTTAGTTGTGCTGAAACTTCTATTATCCAAGTTTTAAAACCTTCACTTGCAGATGTCGTCTTTCTTGAGAAAGTAGTGTATTCAATCTGTGGAAGAGAATATTTTGAGTGGAGTATCCAGACAATGGCTAATGATTATTTGAATACTGTAGTTGACACAGAAGTACTCATATGAACAAAAAGGACACCATGAAAAGGATAGAATAATAAATATCAATTTAAATGTGCCATTAGGGCAAGGGTTTATATAGAAGAAATAACTAAATGATTATTATGTTAACTTAGAATTTAGGAGCTCCAAAAAGGCATCTATGTTCATAGTCCATTTAATAGAATAACAGCTATGCACAAATTCAAGGGCAGCAGTGCACTCCCCAATTTTTGTTTCAAGCACCTTATTGGTGCAGCATAGGCCAATTTTTAGATTACACCCATTTGTGATTAGTATTATAATATGAAAACAGTGAGAGGCACATCTTATCCACTTATACATCTGCAAAGCAGAATTGTGTTTGGAAAAGCAAGAATGTATTGCAGTGGAGACAAGGTTCACGTGGATGAAATATTTCACGTAGACATTTCATAATTCCATGCGAGTATTTCATGCAATAGTTAAAGCAGAGATGGTAACAGTCTCTCATGGAACAGGCTTCCTTGTTCCATCTCAGCTTAGCTGAAAACCTGAGTTGAGAGAGAAACCATTTCTTCCAGCCACATTATTGATAGTTATTCTGGTGATAATGTAACACATTCTGGGCTGGCTTGGTTTTGAATGGGCAATTAAAACCCATTATAAACAAACACAGAGACATATAATGTATCAACACAGCTGCCTGCATTTGTGCATCAGCTCTGGGGATGTGAACAGGAAATTATCATGATGAATGCCTAGATTTCAAAATCTGCCATTATGTCAGTGATTTAAGATGGCCTTTGAAATAGCTGAACAGTGGAAATCTCTTCCTCTCTCTCTTGCCTGTATTGTAGACAAAACTAAAAATAGCCGAACATTATGTTAACTAACTGTGGAAGTCTTTTTAGAAACTTTTTACAACCCATGATAATATGTTGAATTACATATAAAGTCTGATAAAGAAAAGTCAAACTGGACGGGTGGAGGATAGGAAAGTTGTAAGCTAAACTGAAATGCTCTGATTCACTATTATGTTAAACAAAGGAATGATACAATTTTTAATTATGAGTGTAGAATTTTATGAATTGAATAAATTGATTTCATGAGGCATCATAGTGTTATTTTTCTCTTCTCGATGAGTCTTGACTTTTTCAAAATCTGAGAATTACATTTGAGGTCCAAGTTCTTTATATAGTTTTATGCTATATAAACCATATATACTATATATGTAATATAGTTTATTAATTATTTAATTTTAATTTACAGTATATGCTGCCAATCTCACTATTCAAAGTCTATAGTTTGTGTGGAAGTAAGTTTTCCAATAAATTGAACCTAGATATTATGATGACATGTGTAGAAACACTGTTGCCGATAAATGCAACCCAGGTTTTCGTGGAATTTGTCTGCCTCTTTTACTAACTGACATTGCAAATGTTAGTGTTTAAGAAATTATTGTTCCTATCTTTTGAAAGGAAGTTAGGCATTTGAAAAAATTAAATCCAATCTACTTGAATTCCAGAAGTACCCTTTATGTATCTTGAACTGTGTATGGGTTTGTGCCAATTCAGTACTCATACTCATTCATCAAATCTGTCTTTAAAAGTACCACAATTTCAGCTTGAGTTGTTATGAAAGTAGCCCACTTAAATTTCTAATAAACTGACAAATTCTATGGGGTACTTCATTTGCTCATAAATTTCTTCTGCAATTGTTCTATCCATACTGTAATATGTTTTTCATAGCCTCTTAGTTTTCGTTGTTTGTTTTTTAGACTACAGGTATGGATTATACAATTTTTTTTAAAAAAAGAAACCTATAACTCATTCTCTTCTTCCTGCATTCTCTTCTACCAATTATGTCTAACATTTCCTCATCCTTAAGTTCCAATATTCCTGAAGTTAAGGACAGGAAGAGAAAAACCTCTGACAGAAATTTTTACTTTGCTTCCATGAATAATAAAGCTATGTTCCTTATCATTAATTGAAGATATTTTTTTAAATTGTGGAACAAAAGACTACACATCCTCACCCCCTCATACTGCATAGAAGCAGTCTTTGACTTACAACCACAATTGGGACTGGAATCTAAGCTGTTGAACAGAACTGTCATTAAGTCAGATGTCCATATGACCATTTTGCTCAACTACCACAATCCCAGCTCTCCCAATTGCAATAGTTAAGCTATCATGTGGGGAGGCCCAGTGTCCACAGGTGCGTGCAAACCTACCAGAGGCTGAGAGGCCTGGGCCCTTTCTCTGTCCCACCAGGATCGGATCTTCTTACTTTTACCTTTTTCTGCAGCTGCTGAAAGAGCCTTTCTAGCCTTCACAACAATCACCTTCACTAGCTTTCTGGGCAGAAAACAAGCCTTTCTACTCTGCAGAACAATTGCTCGCTAGTGAGTCTTCTAGCTAGTAAATCAGGATGTGGTGGTGCAGGGAGGGAGCCCAGGCCTCACAGGCATGGTGTGGTAAAGAGTGGAGGGACTCAGACTGCCCAGTCATGGTGGGATGGGGAGAAATAGTCAAGGAGCATGCTGAGGACTTCAGGGCTGCAGCAGCTTCATGGACATTGGTGGGCCAGGTATGCAGCTGAAATGGGGGAGACATAGGCAGGTGGAGGGGAGCTGCAGTGTCCCCATTATTGTATGTGGAGACTCACTGCCAAGCACCAAAATTTTCTATTATGTGACTACAGGTGAACTGTAACAGTCATAATTTCAGGCAGGGATGGTTAAGTCGAGGACTATTTTAAGGTATATATTAAAATCATCAAATGCTTTCCTGATCTTAATGGATACTTACAAAAGATATGGCTTGTCAGAATTTTTCTTTAGGAATATATACAGACACAATAAGAAAGGCTGATGTCAAAATGAATACACAGATGAGCTGAATGATTCTGATTGTCTTTGTAATATAGCATATGGTAGTTAACTGGGTATGGTTCATGTAAAAACTAGTGTATTTTATTTGATCCCTTTATTTTTTATTTTTAAAATGCAGAAATAGACAACAAATTATAGTATGTATGTGTATCTGACAAGTCATAGTAATTTAATTTTAACAGATTCACTAATTTGGTTTAAAGTTTAGAAGCTGATAACCATAGATTTGTAGTATTACAAGTACTGAACAATTGGACAGCTAGCAACTCATGAAATTAAAATTTTATAACCGAAAGTCGAAGACTGTGTTGCATGGTCTAAATATTTCATAACTGACATTTTCAAAGTCTACAATATGAAGCCAGATTTTGATTTTCCAATGCAATATTCTGTATATGTGCAGCTCTCATTCTGTTTTTTATATGTGAATGTAGGTGCAATCCAGATATTTGTTATTGTAAAATAAAAATATTTAATAGTCAAATACTTAACAACTCTTTTTTTTAATTGTCCAACATGAAAGACACGCATTTTTAAAATGCTCTATGCATGCAACTAACTTAGAAGAATAGTCACGCTCAAAGCTACTGCTCTACCGCTAGGAGATCAAAACCAGAAACAAACATCATTGGTGAACTGTCATGGGCTTTCTGAACTCTTGCAGAAAGTTCAAATGAGCATAACAGACAAATAGCACTGAAATATAGTTGTGGGATCCATGAAATCTCCCTAGCTTAATTGTTCAAATATATTACTGAGGAACTGATGAGTGATCTTTTCTCCACACACTGTTTCTCTATGACTAGGCTCATAGATTATTAATAGGGCTGTCAACTGATTAATAATATGAATTTTTCTTGATTAATTGATTAATTCATCAATTGAATGTGTGTATGAGCATAAATAATAATTGGATCTAATGTCATGCTGTCAGACTTTTATTAGTGTGAAGGGACTTTAGTTCTTTTCTCTGCCTGTGGACTCTCTACTTATATCCTCAAATCTTTTACCAAAGACTGAGGCAACCTTTCCAACAGTTTTGGAATTTGTGGAGTTGCAGAATTAAGGGGAATTATTTAGTCTGTAAGGAACAAGGCTTCTAAAGTCAGAATGCCACTGGAGTCCACCCAGTAATGTATTTTTACTTCTGTATTTAGAGAAATAAAAATTTATTAGATCTAACCTTACAAAAAATACTAGACAACACCTTAGAAAAGGCTGTGAGAAAGAAATATTAATTATCTATTATATGTATATGTGATTTTATTTGTAATCGGTAATAGCACTGTTATAAATTACTATTCAAAACTATGAAATTCAGTGAGGCTTACTCCCAGCTGATAGAAGATTGCAGCTTTAAAGCATTTAAAACCTGGTTCTGAAAAAAAAAGGAAGCAAATCAAAATATTTTTAATTCAACAATTAATTGATTAATTTAAATCTATCAATGTAGCCAATTATTGTTTAAAACCCTGTATTCCTAATCACTAGAAATATCTCTTTGTTGCAAACAAAGCTACGCTGATTTGCATCCATGCAGGAGGTGGCAGTGTGCAGAAAATCAGCAGTAGCGCCTATATGCAAAGCATGTTGACTTTGTCCTCATTTGATTAAATTAAACATTAAAGTTCTAAAGAAATACTAATGTAATGGAAAATCGGCTTACACAGAAACCAATAATAACGTAAGGATATCAGTAGCTCAAAACCAAGAGCAGAAACTTTGGTACACTGAAAAAAATAATCTATTTGAAAACAATAATTCAAAATGTATTGCCATCCTGGTAACATCCACCTCACTCTGGAACAACTTATCCTCCCCCGCCCCCTTCATGGGAATCATCTCCATCCTTTATATGGGTCTCTGAAAATTGTGGCTTTCTGGGGCCTTTGGTGCTTTAACTTCAATTAGGAAGACAGTAGGCATGTAATTTTAACTGTTGCTTCAATTGATTACTATCATTATACAACTACTTTTATAGTCGTAAGCCATCCTGAATCTTGAAAGTAGGCAAAATTCAAATAACAAAATATGGTTATATTTTAACAGAGAGATGAACTAACTCTAATAATTCAACACTGCTCGTTAAACAGTGAAAGCCCCCCAAAAAGACATTATGCTCAGTGTAATATCATCAAAGTTTTGGCAAGGTTAAAAGTATTATTTTACGCTGTACTTGTGAATGCATGTATAGCACATCTATGTTTATAGACTAGCAAGAATCTAACTTCCCCTACTAGAGTTTAATTGTGATTGACAAGCTCACTAACTTCATCCTCAAGGAGATACTTAGAACCATTATCAAATATACGACAGCATATATTGTTCTCACAAATGGCAACAATATCACATATCATTTTATAGATAATGTTTCAATATCTTTCATTGAATAAAAGTTTTTTTTTAATCAAGTTGCATTGGTAGCACTAAACTACACAAGGGGTTTGGAGGTTGCAGATGGCTGCATTACTCTAAATGTTCAAGCTTGACTGACCCATTTCATCAGCACTGTCAGAGCCTTGCACTGATACATGTTGACAACATTTAATCTTAAAAAATTGAAAGAAATGAATTAATATGCAAATTTCATCAGCTTTGTAATAAAAATGTCCTTGGAAAAAAACAGAGAACATGACCCCCAAGGAATAGTGTGAATTATCCCAGCTCAATTCTTTAAGTTAGTCAGAGGTATGTAAGTCCACAAGGAAATCAGCACAGATTTGACTTGGAAATAATTATGATGAAGAACAAAACACAAGCAGGTTGAATAAATGTAACAACTTGGGAAAAGTCTTAGTCCTGTTTGTTATTCACTTTGAATTAACAGGATTAGGTCTGGGTTTTTTTGAAAAGAAAGGAACACAACCATGCAATTTCCAACATTTAAGTAACGTGAAAACAATTTTGGGATGGAAAGATATCAGTTTTTTGTGGAAAATTAAAAGTTTCAAGAAAAATACATTTTAAAATACATTATAACTTTTTTTTATTCAAGGTTAGTGGCTGGGCGGCTACATACTTTGTCCATATAAAAAGCATTTTGGTTCTACAATAATTGCAAAATATATCTTGGGGTTGAGAAATCGCCACCAATATTTGTGTTTATATTATTTATTCATATATAACTGGGTACTCAACAATACAGAGGCATCATTTCCCAGCACACTCTAAACTATGACAATTTGTCTATTCTAAATAGTTGAAAAATATAGCTCAGCTATGGTTCAGCATATATGATTGCACTTTTCGCATTTAGTTTTAATACTATTATTTACAACCTGAAGCTAAAATAATTAAGCTAATCTATTAAGAAGGATCAGTGCATATAAGTAATCTTCCACATATGAACACTTCCTCATGTTCAGCTGATGATTCATGTATGAAACCCTGCATTTCCAACTACATCAAACCTTGTTGTATTAATTGGATATATTTTTTGGTGTACATTAATATATTCATCTCCTTCCAGTGCTCTCAATTGTTATGAATGCAGCTGGAAGAAAGGCAGTCTATTGACAAAACACTATACATTTATATCAAAGCTGCTTTAATGATTGGAGTATAGAAGCATTCCTGAATACAGTATATGTCCACCAAAAATACAGGCTACCTTCAGTGTTTTGTTCAAATAGTGCAATATAATCAAAGTGATTTTAACAGATTTGTAAGTTTGAATAATTGAGGTATTTTAAGTAGTGCTATTCAAGTTGAAGGAATGTGATCTGGCACATATTTCTAATTGCTCTTGTCAAAGACATTATTTAATGTGCTGTCTACATAAACTCAAAGCATTAGTCATGTGTAGATTAGGTTTGTATGATATGAATTCTCATTACAATAGCACCTTTTTTCCCCTCTACAATTTCACCCTTTTGAAAAAAGAAAGATAAGACTGGTATAAATTAACTAAGTTCCACAAAATATTTTTTAATGAACAGACTAATCCAGATCAATACACTTTAGAAGTATGCTTTAAAAAAATCAAAAACAAACTAGCCACTTCACATGGAAATTGAAAATGATTGTAATATCTCAGGGAACTCAGCATAATCTTTTAGCACTTTTCAAATAAGCCTTCTGATTTTATATATCCCTGGAAGACAGACACACTATAATAGGGATGATTAACTAACCATATTAATCTAGTCTGTAAGCTTTTGTGGTTTACTACAAAAGTTTCTCCTTTCTTTCTTAATCTACAATCAGTAGAACCCCACATTTATGATACCCTTTGCACTTATATGCATAAAATGAATAACCTTTCAGTTTAATTATGCAATATCCATTCAGTTTGGAAATGATATAAAGTTTCAGGTAGAAAAAGAATAAAGCCTGTTTAAGAATTCAAAATTAATATGTGTCAACCTCATGCTAAATTTTAATCTTCTAGAAACATTTCACTAAAATAGATGTTCTTTTATCACCTGGCACATTAAAACCCACTGGAAAAAAAGGAAAAGAAAGAAAAGAAAACATTTGGTTAACATACTGAAAGAGGGAACGCTTTTCCAAGACACTCCAGGCTATTCTTGCAAGGGCTGAACAATTGTATAATAATGAAAAATGTGTAATACTTGTGGGGCATTGCTTGTGCACAAATACCTCCGCCCATGCATTCATCATTCTGCAGGTATTGTCAGTGAAAGTTTAATTGCATAAACACTCTGTAACTGTCCTGTCATATTTCTTGTCAGTCTGGATTCCCTCTCCGGGCTCACTATCTCACAAAACTATAATTGAATTGCTACCAAGTCACAAGAGAGCCCCCCCCCCAAAATAAAATCTTTATGAATAGAATTTGTTTCCTATCAGCAGATTTGACAAATTGTGGCAGAGGAAAGGCTTGCGTGATAATTTCTGAGTTTATTCTAAATCCAGTTATTTGCTGTTGGCTCTTATCTCTTCCTTAGAACTTTAAAGCCATGAGAAAAAAAATCCCAGTGGGTTTACTAATGTTTTTTCCCCCCCTACTTATATTAGAGGAAACCTAGGAAAAGAAATCATAGCAGTGAGAATGCTCTTAATCCTTTGTTGAGGGTGGGCATGGTGGGACAGAGGTAGCTCAATAAAAACAAATGGTGAATTCTACATTATGTGGGATTTCTCTGTAATTCATATGTAATAAAACATTTCTGTATAATGACATGATGCTTCAGATATACCTTACCTTGTTCTACAAACAGGAGATAATTTCGAGCCATAAAAAAACATAGAGGATCCTAATACTGTACATGAAAGAAACTGATACACTGACACTCTAAAATATTCCATGGTTGTCCAAAACTGAAGTATTTTTCATTTTAGCATGCTCTGATGGATTAGTAAATCCATTACCTCAACAGAGCAGTAAACTGCTTTTTTGGAAATCAGAATAGAATTGCCAGTCATTTTGAAAGCTCTTAAATAGATGACTTATACTCAATATAGAATTGGGTGAAAACATTCCACATTGCAACACTTGAGATTCCAGAAAGACTGGGCATTATATACAGTATGTGGCTACCACTATAAATAGCAGCCCTGAGTCTCCTTCCATTTTCCCTTAAAAATAATATATATATAATAAGATATAGGATGTGATATCACTGGGTGCTCTTGGTTTCTTGTACATGTCCAGTGGTGGGTTTCAACCGGTGTAACAACTGGTTTGGTGAGCTCACGCTTTGTGCGCAGCGTTTGAAAACCGCCCATTTTCAGCTCTAATACTTACCTTATACTGCAGCCCCGGTGGGTAAAACAGCTGAGGCACGGCAATCTGCCATGCCGCGTGAATCAGCTGAGCTGCAAAACATGGAAATAAAGGACAGACTAGGGCAGGGGCAGATGGGTGGAGTCAAATGATCACCCGTCTGAACCAGTAGAATCCCATCCCTGTTCATGTCCAAATCTATTGTTTTGTAATTTATAAGGAACC
>JANHJO010005850.1:53847-69884 GCA_032468235.1 Pseudoxyrhopus heterurus | reverse complement strand
TATTAAAAAGGCAGAATATTATACCTTCCTGGATGAGAAAAGGAGAAACATGCTCTTGGAAAGCAGCCCCCACCTTTCTTAATAGGCCCAGCAGGACTGTGCCGTCCTATCTACAAGACAAAAGACCTTTAGCTCCAGGGTGATGGGATTAGCCTTCACTTAGGATCCAAACCAGGATAAAAGCCATTAAGCCAGAATAGGAATTGCCCAACATCCTTTCAGAACACAATCCTCTTCATTACATCATCACCCAGCAAGCTTCAACCAAACCTGGGACACAGACAGCCTACAAAGTTAGCTAAGACCCCCGTATAGCCCACCGGGAGCCTGACAACCAATAGGATACATTTCTTGCAAAGCCCAAGAGAGGGTATAAATATATCTCACTCTCCACTCCATGTGGTCATCTATCCAGAATCACACATGCTTGGTGGTTCTGTTTCACCATTAAACCATCCTTCCAAGTAGCCTCCATGTTTCCAATGCCTTTCTTCCCACTTGGAACTGAACTCAGATGGACATTTCTTCCAACAGTGTGCATAATGTTTCAGTTCATGAGCAGACATGATGGCCATGAAGATCAGCTGCCAGCAGTAGAAATTTTTTGGAAGAAGACACTATAGGGCAGACATGAATCAGGGTCTTCTACATGGGTGTTTTTTTTTAATTGCTGCCTCTTCAGGTCAGAATGAATGCTTCTAATAATCAGGACCAGTGAGGTTACAGCAGAAATTGGCTTTTCAAACCTGAAATCTTGGAGAGGTTATATTCTGTGAACCCTGAGAGGCTTGCACTGGAACAGGATATTCTAGTCTTTCAAAAGAAAGTTCCTTGCACAGTGTTGAATATAAAGCTGGCAATACTTCACTGAGAAAGATACATAACTCTTTCTGTCTCTTGGATTATACTCAAGAGCAGTAATTTTCAAAGACAGTCTTTCCCCAGTATAGTATTCTTCCGGTGATTTTTGAACTACAATTCCTGTAAACTGCAGAAAGCATGTTCAAATATAAAGTCTATTGGAAGTGGACTTTAAATGGTATGGAGGACATTATGCTGGGAGGCTGCTCAAGCAAAATATTTCACATCACAGCTAATATTATAATGTATGACAGCCTAGATCAGGAGTGTCAAACTGGCGGCCATGTGTCATGTGTAGGCCATGCCCACCCCAGCACCACAAAGGGGAAAAACATTGTTATATGTCACATGACGACAACATGATGCCACGAGTTTGACACCCATGGCCTATATTAACACAATAAATTCTGATTTTTACAGAATCAGACCATTGACTAATCTGAGTACTGTAAACACGGTAGTCATATTTGCAAATACATTCATGTAATTCATTATCTGATATATATACTTGGTCAGATTGCCATAGAGGATGAATCCCCCTTTTTGTTATAAAATACATCATATTCATACATCTCAAGAGTCCTGCAAAAGTAAAGGAGACAATCAGAGATCAAGAAATCTTGCAACCTCCTATTCAGAAGGGACCAAATGTCCCATTCACATGAAAAGCAATATGTCTTTAGTCAAGGCAATTGAGTAAGGTCCTATTTTTACAGGAGTTCAAAGGGAAATTAGGTGTTGAACTAGGCAACAGATCATAGCTCTGTCCTATATCACCTGACAATAGCTGAGAAACTAAAAGGAAATGGTCAGGTGAGAGTGCTACTAAGTTTCTTAATTAATGATTGTGTAACACACCCAAATGCTAGCCTGTAGCTATTTCAGCATAATTGTATGTCATTAATGCCACTTTATGGAATGATACTGAATCATGGACATATGGAATGAAGGTGGATGTATTTTGTAGCCTCTGATTCTGAAAATGACAAGAGAACAAGTTATTCTTGGGTCTCTCCTATGAGTATTAGATAAGATGCATTAGGTTTTGTGCTACCCGATACCGCTTAGCAGTTACCAGCATGTTGCAACATCCCACATTACATAATGTACCATGGAATAATGGTTACATAGGTTAGTTACTGCAGGAAAAATTGCTAGCTCACATGAATCACACCTTCTCATCCTACAGGCATTCTATCAAAGGGTGGAGGCTTTACCAGACTTCAGGCATTTTTTTGAACTCAGGGTCACTGACTCAGCAGTCGCATAATAGATAGGGTTATGCAGTCTGTAATTCTTACCTAAACTTTCCAGTATCACCTACAGATGGAAAGGATTCTTGGGATTTGGTTTAATAATGATGTTGAATTTTTCTTCAGCTATCCTTAACTATTATCTACGATTTCTGATCTTCTCTGTTTTGAAATATAGCAGCCTTCCCCAAAATTTGGTAAATGTACAATTCCTGCAGTTGATACAAATAGGCATTTTAATCTGGCTCTTCCCATTGTTAGCCTGTGTATGACTAAATATTGTTCCACCAACTTCTCTGTAGAACCACCAGCTTATCTCAGCAATTCTTCCAGTATATTGTGTCCCAGGGAATTGCAGAGTATAGAGGTAGCTAATGACAACATTCAGGCATAGAGATGAATTTTATTTTCAGCAATGTGGATTGATTTAGAGACTTGGTTATATACCTTTGGTATTTAATTCCCCAAACACCATACTGAATACCTTAAGTACTTTTTAGAAGTCCATATTGAACAATGCTTAATTTCCACACTGAACTTCCTTTGGTCATTTCAAGCAAGTTGGTAGGCCTCATCACCTACCTTCAAATTCTGCTTGCCTTTGTAACATGACCTTCTTTGAAGTAATATGAAGAGAAAGCTCTTTACCTTAACAGGAATTTGTTGTATTATCAATATACCAAAGAGGAAGGAAATAGTTTGCAAGTGACATAACAAGAGCCGCCCTTGGCTATGTACACAAGCTGCAGGTGAAACAACTTTGTCTTTGTCCTCCTTCAAAGCCATATAAGCCTCTGAATCTGCAGGGGAAATATTTAATTGGAAACTCCCAACAAAGTAATTCAAAGAGTGAAAACTGTCTTTCTTCCTTTCATGCATCATTAACAACAGCAACTGTGCCATAAATCCAGCCGATATTTTCAGATCTTAAAGCAGAAAAATACACAGTAGAGATAAAGTTTAATCTCCTTTTTGGAAGGAAGCCAGTCTTGGGAAGTACCTCAATGCACTTAACAAATAATCTCTAAATAATTTTTCTGCCTTCAAAAAAATCAAATTCATACTGCTGAAAACTGAAAAAGGCATGGCATAGCTATCATACACCAAATTGTACTGAACTTTAAGAAGTCCAGTACAAGAAATCAACATTAAGGTTAATTTATGTTTAGTAGCATTACGAGACTCAATATTATTCCAAAGACTACAACAGAGAAACCAGAACTGCTGATGGATTGGGTCATTTTTGTCAGATTTGTACAAGAATGTGTAAGCAAATAAAATGCAATATAGATCTACTGAAATCAGTAGAAAAGTAGCAACACATATTAATGGACACTATTCATTTAGTTTTGAATTTGGCCATAAAGAACTGCAAAGACAAAAGAAAGGCTCAGTAGCATATACCAGCAATCCCAAAGCTAAAAACAGCATAATCAAAACCAAAATGTTGCATTGCAAACAGTCTTTTTCAGTTCCACGAGACTGAAAATGTTTCTAAAAATAAAGTGGAGGAGGTTGACATGTACACATGTGTATAGCAAGATTTCTTTTTCCTAGCCAAATCAAAAGTCTAAGTAAAATAATGACCAAAAAGCAACTTTAATCCAATTTTATTCATGATTCTTAGGATATTTAAATTCTGCAGCTTGAAGGTGCAGCACAGTTTCATTAATGGTTATTTGACATCCAAATTAATTGATTAATAGCAGTATATTTTTATGAGTTGATACTATTACTCATGGTGGACATTTTATATTGCATCCGATGAAGCAGTATTATTCTCAGTCTTACAGTTTTATTGTCAAGATGCTTCTTCTCATGTTATTCCAATGATCTGTAACTTGAATCTGTTAACTCCCCTGAGGCAACAGAGAATGATACTGCTACAGAACTCCACCTTAGATACTGGGTTAAACAATATATTTAAGGAAGGATTTAGACAAAGTACACAAACGTCTGAAAAAGGCAACAAGGATGTTTGGCCGGTGTAGGTGGGTGGGCTAGATGTAAGTCCCAGAAAAAGAGTTTGAAGAAGCTGGGCATGTTTGGTCTTGAGAACAGACAACAACAGAAAAAGGATATGAGAGAATTATTTAGATACCTGAAAAGATGTCACATAGAAGCAGCTCAATGCTTGTTCTCTCTTGATACTGTATGTAGGGCACTAAATAATGGATTGAAGATATCAAGAGAGAAATTCTGATTCAATTTTTTTTTTAAAAACTTTCTTAATAATAAAAGAGGTAGTGAGCCTCCTTTCACTGGAGATGTTCCACCAGAGACAAGATAAACATCTGCCAGCGATAGTTTGATTTGGATTCCTGTACTTAGCAGGGATTGTCTTAATAACTTAATCAGCTGTTCTAAATACATTTTGAAGGCATAGTCCTATAGTATAAATCGAACTAATTTATTTCTAGCTCAGCTGCTCTATAACCCAAAAAATATTTTTCTTTTTGCAATTGTGCAGCTGCACAAAGTTTGTGAGCTGTCATTTCTCCATTACAGTTAGAAGGAACATCTACCTCATCTTTCCCTTACCTCCCAAGCTGCACCTACTATGTTCTAAATGAACACAGGCTGGATTTTGTAAAGATGACATTGGCAAGAGTGTTCTTTGTTTTCTCTCTCTCTCTCTAGCAGAGGATAAGGACCAGATTAGTTAAGAGTTAGTTTCTTTCTTTCTTTCTTTCTTTCTTTCTTTCTTTCTTTCTTTCTTTCTTTCTTTCTTTCTTTCTTTCTTTCTTTCTTACATTTCCTTTCTTTCCTTTTTATATGAACTTCAAAGATTTGGCTATAGTAGAAGAAGATAGCAGACTGGAAATGTCATACAGTAAATTCCATTACTATATATTACTATTTGTATGTTAATATCTACTGGTAGTATATTGCTTGCTCCCCTTCCCCCAATCTGCAAGACCACTTTTTAACATTATGTCAAGTTTGTCCCTACTATAGATGAAACCTTTTATTAATTCATTGATCAGATTCATTGATTTGGCATGTGCCTTTTGAATACATTTTAGATTATGCATATAGTTGTTATATTTCTTGGGATCTCCTCTATAGAAAAAAGAAAGTCCTAATTTTATAATTAATCTTTTTTCCTGGATATATTCAAGCACAACCACTAATAATAATGTATTATGATGGTTGAATAATTTTCATATTAAACTCAGTTTCTCTTCCATCAGATAGGTAGCCACAGACATGATCTGGCGGTACACAGGTGTGTGATCTGGGTCCTTCTGGACTCACCACTCCTGCTCAAAGAGCAGGTGGGAGTTGTGGCTAGGAGTGCCTTTGCACAGCTTTGTGTGCTAGTTGTGCCGTTCCTAGATCAGGGGCTCTGCTCATAGTCACTTATTCCCTTGTCACCTGCAGATTGGATTACTGTCAAGCACTCTACATGGGGCTCCTTTTGAAGAATATCCAGAAGATTCAGCTGATCTAGAATGGAATGGCACGAACAATTATATGTGCTTCCAGGACCAATTCAAGATGCTGGTTTTAACTTTAAAGCCCTTCATGAAATGGGACCAGGTTATCTGAGGGACCATCTCTCTCCAGTTACATTTGCCTGTCCCAGGAGATCTGGGAGAGAGGCATGTTGCTAGTCATGTCTCCAAGGGATTTGACAGTTCCCAGGAGGTGGGCCTTCTCTGCTATGGTGCCTGCATCATGAAACATTCTCCCCACCCACTCCCTAGTGTGAAGTTAGCTCCATCCCTCTTAACGTTCCACAAGTCCCTCAAGACTTGACCAAGATCCATAATGGCACAGTGGTTAGAATGCAGTATTGCAGGCTAACTCTGCTCACACTGCCAGGAGTCTGATTCCTTCCATTCTGACTTGACTCAAGGTTGACTCAGCCTTCTATCCTTCCGAGGTTGGTAAAATGAGGACCCAGATTGTGAGGGCAATATGCTGACCAGGGGTGGGCTGCAAAAATTTTAGCAAGGGGTTCTCTGCCCGTTGCTGGGTAGGTGTGGCCTATTCAGTCTCCTGCACCATGGTGGGGGGGGCATTTTCACCCTCCCCAGGCTCTGGAGGCTTTCCTGGAGCCTCTGGGAGGGCAAAAACAGTCTCCCCTGGGCTCCGGAGGCCCTCCGGAAGCCGGAAATGGGCCTGTTTCAGGACTTTTGGAACTTCCAGGAGGCCTGTTTTTCGCCCTCCCCGAACCTCCACGTGGGCCCTGCACTTACCTGGGATCCAAAATGGGCCTCATGGAGACTCCTGGGAGGGGCGGGGCAGGGTGGAGTGGGGTGGGGTGGTGGGGCCAGCCAGGAGTGGGATTTGGGGGTTCGCCGAACTGGGCAGACTCTTAGTAAGAGGATTGCCCAAACCCGTGCGAAACCCCAGCAGCCCATCCCTGAATTTGAATTTGAGCAGTACGAATTTGAGCTGAAATTTGAGCAGTATGCTTCACTCATCCCTTTTATTCTAATATCAAGAATGGAAGTCTGATTGGCCATCAGCTTTGATTGATGGATGGATTGATTTTGTGCCATTGAGTGATTTTCTCCAGCTTGGTCCTTCAGATCTTCAAATGGTGCAGGTACACCCTAGTAACTGAGTCCACCCACCTTGCTATTGATCATCTTCTCCTCTTTGCTGCCACCTTTCCCTGCATTAGAGCTATCCGTACTCCCATCAGTTCACCAACAGAAAAGGGTGAATCTTATTCATTCAGTGCTCTACTTTTTGGATGGTGAAGAATCAATGCAGAGGGACAAAGTATTCTTTGCTGGGATTTAGAGTTCATCAGAAGCCCAACAGTCCTGTTTGAAAACATTTCATCTGCTATTTACAGAAATGTATTATACTGTGATTTAATAGGAGTGCTATGATTTTATTAAAATTTTGGCTTTATTGGCATGTTCAAATGTTGCAAGGATCTCCTAATGTGTGTATGTGTGTGTGAGAGAAAGAGATTCAGGAATTCTAACATGGGATTAGATCAGAGGTCCCCAAACTTGGGAACTTTAAGACTTGTGGACTTCAAATCCACAAGTCTTAAAGTTGCCAAATTTGGAGACCTCTGGATTAGACAATCCTGGCATAAAGTTATCTTTACATCAGCTCCATTAAATATGCAAACATAAATTGAAGCATAGAACCTAATTTACACTTAGATTTCTGAATACAACAGCCAATGGAAAATCTTTTATTAGAAGAAGATGTTTTCCTTTTAGCCACCTACACATATCCTCTGTCAGTTGGCCAACTTTCTGACAAGACCTTTGTCATGTGAAAGTTAATCCTCATGCTTTCTATAGGATGTTTTTCTCATAGCACCTTAGGAAACGTTTTGGTTTCCCATTATCTATATATATAAAAGAGAAATGTGCGTATGTATGTTTGTATGTATGTCCTGAATTGTTTTTCCCTGCCTCCAACAATCCGGCCCAAACTTCACACACACATACCTTGCACTCTGGAGACAAGCACTGGGGGGGGGGTCAGGAACCAGATTCACCCTTCTTTCACCCCGAAAAAGAGTCTCAGACAGGACATCCCCACACCTCTTCAAACACAAATCTCTACTGAGCATGTGCAGAAAATAGTATTCCACCCTGCTTTCCCTATTGCACATGTCTGTGGTCTAATGGCTAAAAGGAACCTCAACCCACCACACAGCAACTCCTCAAATTAACTCACTAAGCTTAGCCTCAGCTGAAATGGCCCTCCTTCCACACAGACCCAGCAGTATCAATGCCCTCCACCACACAGCTGCTGCTGGCGGCATGGGCATTTAAATCTCCTGCACAGAGCTGGGGGAATCCCCAGATGGTGCATGGCTGGCAGCGAGGCCGTTTCAATGCCCTCCGCCACACAGCTGCTACTGGCAGCGAGGGCATTTAAATCTCCCACGGAGAGCTGTACAAAAAACCCCGAGCAATGCCGGGTAATCAGCTAGTTTTAAATAAAACACTACTCAGTGAAAGAGACTGTATGTTGTTTAACATTTTATACTTTATACTTTCAAGTTCAAATAAACAAAATGGAATGTTCTGAAAATATAAAATCCTTTTCCTTTTCAATATGTTTGCATACAATTACCTAAAATGTGCTGTGCTCTCCACACAAGTCCTAAAACTAGGTAAAGAAAACCTAATAAAACAAATGAGTCAAAAACACTATACTTGTTCACTTATTTATTGAGGAAAATAATCTAGAGTTACATACGTGCCTTTTAAACAGAGAGAACATATATGGAAAAGTATGTTGGAATGCAGCCAATATATATTTAAAACGTCTATATTAAAAGGGTTTCCTCATAAATTCATTTTAGGAAATTATGTGGCAAATTCATTCATCTCATTTTGTTTTTCCTCCTACACAGCTTAAAATTAATCTGGAAAGTTGCAGCATCAGCCTTTCCTGTTTTAGATGGTTTCTTAACAGATTGATGACTAGAGGTTAGGGTTAGGGTTATGATAAGAAATGGGTGATACTGAATGATAACATAGATAATGAATGGAAGTACTAACAATTTAGTTGATTAAAAAAAACAAGGAAAAGTAACAACCAGTTGCTAGAAAAACTTGTATATAAATGTAACTTTATCCTTCAAAAACATTTAAGATCTTTGCATTTAAAATCTTAGCAGAAAATATCAATAAAAGTAAAACCACAATGCCATTTAAAATAAGTAGAAATGAAAGAAAGAAAACAATATGGAAATTCTGAAGAGAAAAAAAGAATGCTTGCTTATTCAATTTCATATCTGCATTCTTCAAAAGTTAATAATAAAAATAAAACATAAAGATGTAGTCAGATATAGTAAACTGTAATATGAAACAGATTGGGATCTTTTGTTAAATACAGATTTCATTGTTGTTGAGGTTTTGCACAGAAATTTAAGAGAAGCTTAAAAACAACCAATGAAGATATCTTCACTAGTTCTTAAGTATAGAAGAGTATAGAGGAGTTTTTAAGTATAGAAGATTATAGAAGACATCTAATTCATGATAAATTGTTTTTTGTTGATCTCCCAGATATTATTGAACCAATTTAGGCTATGAAGAGATTTCTTAAAATTTGACCAGGAAACTACGGTATATGGAAATGAGTTGCATTAAATAAAAGTATCCTACCCCTCCTAATAGCTTATGCATGTATTATCACTTTTAATCTTATAATTGTAAAAAATGCATACAAAAAATTATAATTTCACCTTAGTTACCATATTGTACTTTTGCTGGCTCTAGACAGGTAGAATAACTACTGTATACATGGGTTGTACATACAGAATAATATTGGCCCCAACTTCAGTATTTGAAGACCATCAAAAATGATAACAAGGACCAGATCTTTCACATTTTCTAGTATAAATTGAGATGCTGTTTACTGCTGCATTGCAATGCACATGGGAGCTATCAGTTGGTCATCATTAGATTAATCTGAGATTGACACATGCTTTCTCCATAATAATCCTACTACATTTGAGAGAAATAATTCTAAAGTATGTACTGTATGTGAAACATTGCAGATTTGGGTTTTCTTAGTATAGTCACATATTGTTCAACAATTTTTGAACAATAATTTAAAGTTTTAAACAATGTTTGGAATATCAAACAATATTCCAAACCTGGCTTTAGAACGTATGGATTCATGATTTGAATGGGACTATTCAAAGTACATTTGAATTGAACTATTGAACTAAAGGAACTGAATGGGGCTAGGAAATATAATCAAGTATTTTCAGTATTCTCCTATTATTTGAAACATTCGGAATATTTACCTTGATCTATAAGATGTCTGTTTCCCCAGAGCACTGTAACAATCATACTGACTTAATTAACATTATATTTGACTGTTATTTAAAAGACAGAAATTGCCACTTTCATAAGAGACTGACCTCTCCTCAGCAACAGCCAACTAGCTTTGTGGCAGATCATTTAGTCTTAAATAATCACACAGGGTTGGCATGTATGAGTTTTAAGAATCTGCATCTTCCTTTTGCCTCACAACAGTTTAACATATAAAGTTTTGGCAGAAGTTCCTAGAGATTTCAGAAGTGGAAAATCTAAATATGAATCAGTTGAATGTATGTTGTGGTAGAGCAGTGAATGAGGTCAGCACTGCTATAGCTGGTTGAAGGGGACCAAACCTCCAGGAGAGACGGCCTTGGTTCCATTTGACCAGCCTGAGCAACACTTTTCTTCTAATGTATATAGATACACATGCTAATACATATGAAGTCATCACCAGACCCTCAGAGGAACAAGTAGGCAGCATACAAATGCTACAGGTTGACCCTAAAACCTACCTACTCTTATGTGAACTTCAAGTTGAAAAGCTCTCTTTTTTGGCAGCTGGGCTAAAGAATCATAATCTGAGTTTGGTTTTTTTTAAAAAATGACAAGATTTGGAAGGATTCAGAGACACAATCCAATACTAGTCCATGTAGTAGTGCTTATCTTCCCCTTTGAAAGAAATGGGTTTTTCCTCTTACTTGAAGAAAACACTGTTGTCAGCTGGAATCACCTGCCAGCTGTCATTCAAACACTGATTTTTGTAAAGCTATTCCAGCTGTACCTGACTGACAGCTGCCAGGGGCTGTTCAACTCTTTGGCACATGGCGACTTTATAACCGCAACAAAAGAAGTATTTTTCTAGCCTATATGGAATCCACAAGCAATGAATGTATGAGGCTCATCATGAGCTGGGTGAAACTTAAAAGTATTTTCCAGATATCAACTTTTTGTAAGTCGCTTAAACCATTTATGGATTTCTACGATTTAGGCATGATTAGGCATGATGCGTATTTTATGATGTATCCTCTATTTTCTGTACTAACATATAATCAATCAAAAATGTTAAATAAGCAAAACCAGTATAGGGTTTCTTTCATACTGGCATTAAGTGACCAATTTCAGATTTAAATCCTGTGCTATTGTATTATGGTAGATGATTTCAAATAACAAAACCTGTCTTGAGCAGCTAGATATATAAAAGGATTTAAAATGACCAGACACAAAGGAGAATATCATACTTTTATATGTTACAGTTTTCCCATTGTTATAGCCTTAGGATGTGATACTGTTGCTATCAAAAATCCTGACATAATTAAAGTCACTAAAGTTGTGTAATACGGCATCATGTTTTGACCCCATTCTGAGTCTTTTCACGATTTATTTCATATTTTGGATTTTTTATATGTATATAACCTCAATTTCTATTTGCTAGATACATTTTTTTCCTTTCTAAACTACACAAAGAGATAATTGTTATCATCTGCACTTATTATTTCTCTCTCTTTTGCCAAAAGGTACAAAAGGTATTGTTTATATCTGCCATTTAATGAGAAAGAAATTGATTAAAGCATACACTGCTAATTGAAATACATAATAATACTTAAAATATATTGGAGAAATTTATTTAGTGACAACTGCAGTCTGTTTGCATACGTTCCAATAAGACAAAAATATTTCATATTCCTGAAACCTGGACAAAACCTTAATTGTAGCATAGTTGATTTCTCTGTCTTTCTCTTTCTTTCTCGTTTCCATATTATGAGAGAGAAGCACAGGTATGTACATAAACAGAAAAGGATTCTTCAAAGTGCAGATTCGTCCTTCTGAAACCACACACTTCCTTACATTCCATAGTAATGTAATTCATATGGGATTATAAAGAAGTGTGTTGTCTCAAAAAGGAAACAACACTTCTGTCAGGAAAAAATACTAGTAATCTGGAAGCTTGTCTGATAATGCATTCTCACTAAAAGGATGCTTCTAGAGAAGGGTATTAATGTGCAATCACTTTGCATTTTCAAACATAGAATTTTGTTGGAGATTCAGATTGTATTGTTTTTAGTTGTAACCCTTCCATTTGTTGTATCCATCTTTTCTGAAGCCATTGTTCATTTTTTTTCTTTCTGAAAAAAAAAAGAGGGAAGAAAAAAAAGCGATGTTTCTGGAAAGATCCCAGTTTTCCAAAACATGATAATTATATTTCCTTAGTTTCAGAACAGTTGAATAACTTTGGTGCATGCCTATATAATCTGATCTGCAAATTCTACACATATCAAATACATCAGATTGTAAAAGACTTTTTGAAGTTTTCATCTTGTCTGTAGCCCTGCCTCCCATTGTTAAATGACAGTAGAACTGAATGTGCTTTAAAATGATCAACCGATGGCTTCTAAAGAATAGATTATTAGAGTAATCTTCCAATAAGTATTAAAGTGAAGCTTGATAAAATTCACTTCTCAGTCTACGTGAAACAGAATGTATTATTTGTCCAATGAAATCCACACTTTTTATCATTTTATAATGTGGACTGAAATTCAAAAACTGCATACAAAAATATGAATATTGAGAGAAAAGAATGCATTAAAGTGTTAAAGGAAACATATATTACTTTTTTTTTGAAAAACAGCTTAGATTAAGGATATAGTAATTTATTGGGAAAAATGCATACAATTTTTTGTACCGTTTTTGGCCAAATTTAGTAATATATACGAAAAAAATGAAAAGTAACCTTAATAAAATTAGGTGATCCACTTTCGCATGATTTAAACTTTTATTTAAAATTGTCTCAAATTTATTTTTAAATATTAAATTTGTATTCTTTTCACCTTGTGTAAGCACTTGAAGTGGTTTCTAACAATAAATTTATCTTATTTTTTCATAGGATTAGTCTCTTTCTTTCCCATTCAGCTGTGCCTGATAGATCATGTGACATGTCAAAAATCACATCTATAAAGAAGGAATAGACATGCTTAAGAAATATGAATAGGAATGCTTAACAAACATAAACAAATAACTAATTTCCTTTAGTTTTTCATACTGATTTTTATGTTTAAATAATAAATCCAAGCGGCACTGGGAAAAACTACTATGTGACTGGGTCATAGCTATTACAAAGATGGAAGGAAGGAAGGAAGGAAGGAAGGAAGGAAGGAAGGAAGGAAGGAAGGAAGGAAGGAAGGAAGGAAGGAAGGAAGGTTGAAAAATCCCCTGTCTATGGAAAGTCAGTTACAAATTTGCATGTATTTTTCAATAGGACAAACAACCAAAGTTGGACATGAGGAATCCTCATTATGGAAGTGCTACCTATATTTACCTTAAAGGAAAGAATCAAAACATGGTTAAGAAGTCTCTTAGCATTATGAGTAATTTCAGCCTAATATGCCACTGGGTTTAATCATTGGGTAGAGATAGGATTAGAAGGAGGTGAGTTCTTGACATGACCTGGAAGTGAAGGATGTTCTTCAGAGAGAGCTTGAGTTATGACCTTAGGGAATATCCTATTTTGGACATAGATAAAAGAATACAATTATGCCCAATTCTGCAAGGGGTTAGTTCCAAGGGTTAAGCAAACTGCTCTTCCTTCAGAAGTCAGAGTCAGAAACAGGGAAGGGCAGATAAAACAAGGTAGATAAACCGCCAAGCCAACATATTTCATTGCCTCAAATGAAGCAGTACATGGCATCTTTCGCTGTGGGCTCCAGAGCCTAAAAAACTGAAAACTATGATCTTTCTTGGGGGAGAAATATACAATATTGAAATATACAATATTTTTTAAAAAGGCCTAATAACTTCAGGTCATCCTAAACAAGGGCTGCCTGGTGATTAGAAAGAGATCAAGGGAACAGCCTTGCCTCTTTGGAGTTAGAGTTTTGACCCACTTGTGGTCAACATGTGACCAGAGACCTTTCCTAGGGTGCCCATCAGTGCTTGGCTCCTGATTCTCTCCCACTTTTACTTGCAGGGAGTTCTGTAAAAGAAGAAGACAAGCAAACTCTCCTGCAGACTCTAATTGGCAAACAGCACTCCCAGCAATAGTAGCTATACGGTAGTTCATTCACCACGATTAATCAATGTTTTACTTTTCTGACTCCCACTTCTAAGAAATCCCCCACCCCTCAGCATAGCAACAGAATGACTCTATGGAGCTAAGTAGTTCAAGATCATTTCAAGGTTGTGTCCTTACCACCACAACATATTGTCTCATTTTCTAAAAGCGTTGAAACAAATTCAGAGAGGGGTATTCCAAGCATTGGGATCGAATATATCACACAAGGACAAATCACATCTCTGTCTAAACATTTGCATCTGGGTAGGAAATCAAAGTGGCAAAGCAGAGGAGTAATAACTGCAGTTGTGTGAATTATTCCATCAACTTTATCAACCATGCTGGCTGGGGAATTCTGGAAGTTGACATCCACAGAATCTCAAAGTTGCCAAGACAAAGCTGAAAAACACTGTTATAGGATTTAGGCTGAAGTCTTTCTGATTATTAGTAGAGCAGGGACCAATATAAATGAAAAGAGAAGATTTTGACAAAAGTTTTAAAAGGTGAGTAATATAACATAGCAAGGCCAATAGAAAATAAACTTAACTTCTATTTTTTTCTTATTAAAAATAAACAAATAAAAAAATTAAAAGGGACAGATTGAAGAAGTTACTAACACCAACGTTGAATTCTCATCTATAAATAGAGGTGATTATATAATGAATAAGCCTCATTTGGTGACAGTAACCCAATCATCTCTGGACTATAGAGTGACACATCTGTCCATTCCTGGCACGTAGTATACAATGGGAGACTGATAGATGCAGCTGTTTCTTACTCCTTCTAAACGAGTGACCATTTAAGTACTAAGCATTTGCGACCAAACATTTCCTGTATTTTTTATTGCTTGTCAGTTGGAAAACTTTCTGCTTGTTTGATAAATAACACACTTATATCTACTAAGAATCATTCACTTACTGTATTTTTCTCTTGCTTTTCAAACAATCATTGTCAATCAAATGATTTACATCAATTAAAAGAGGCCCTGCTCTGGTGTAACCATAGCAGGAGGTAAAAATAAAAATAAAAAGGGTGGCTGTGACACACATAAAAAGGGAGCAAGGCTTAGCTGTACCCATCACCTTTTAACCCCTTCCCCGTGATACCTGCTTGGCTCTTAAATTATGAAAAAAATAACACAATATATGGAAGAAGCTAATCTACCCAAAGTCCCAGAAAACTTTAAAAATGTATTAAATGGGAAAATAACAATGTGGGAGCAAACAGAAGCGATAAAAAGACAGGAAAATGATAAAACTCCAGGCCCAGATGGACTACCAGCAGAATTCTATAAATGTTTTTCAAACACGTTAAGCTTGCCATTGAAGGAAGTTTGTAATGAGCTAGTAACAGAAGCCAAACTGCCAAATACGTGGATAGAAGCAAATATTATGCTAATACCAAAACAGGATGTAGATCTGACACAGATAAAAAATAATAGACCAATATCTCTATTAAATGCGGACTATAACATTTTCGCTTCAGTAATAGCAGAGAAACTGAAGAAATTTCTGACTGAATGTATCCACCCAGATCAAAATGGTTTCTTACGAAAAAGACAAATAAAGCACAGTTTAAGGGTTATTTTAGATACATTAGAATATTATGAAACACATCCAGGAAAACAAATGGCTTTAATTTTTTTAGATGCTCAGAAGGCTTTTGATAATGTAAATTGGCAATTTATGATACATCAATTAAATTGTATGGAGAAGAATTTATAAATGTAATTAAAACAATATAAACAAAAACTAAAGTAATTGCAAATGGGCACTACACAGAGAACTTGAATATAGAAGACAAGGATGCCCACTATTGCCTTTATTATTTATATTAACTCTGGAAGTCCTGAACAGGAATATCAGACAAAATGCAGAAATTAAAGGAATGGAGATAAGAGAGGAAAGATATAAACTACAAACATTTGCAGATGATTTAGTATTCATTGTAGAAGAATCATTAGAGACAACTAAACTATTAAAAGAGATAGAGGAGTTTGGAGAGGTAGCAGGACTGAAAATAAACAGAAAAAAACTAAAGTGATAGTTAAAATCCTTACACAAAAACAAAAACTGGCAGAAAAAGTGAATTTTCAAATAGTTAAAATCAAATACT
>JANHJO010005846.1:39544-54077 GCA_032468235.1 Pseudoxyrhopus heterurus | reverse complement strand
GTCTTTCCCTGCTATTCGGTGGCTTATCGGCTTGCAGGGGGTGGGTGGGAGAGGATGCCCATGGTGTCTATGGGAATTGGGTAATCAGCACCCCTTGTTGCTTATTCATCTGTGCTCTTTCCACTTCTCCCTTTTAGACATGCAGATGGGATACTTAACAAAGCGTACAGGAAAGTGCTGGGCCAGTTATCTGCAAGGAAGTATCTGCATTCTCTGATGGCCAAGCGGGTGGGGTAAGATGCTGTCTCTTGCCTGCAGATTCTTGTTTGCTTGTGCTTGTGTTAGAGTCCTTCGGGAGTGGGGCGGCATATAAATTGTATTAATAAATTAATAAATAAAAATAAACAATCAGCTTTTAAAGAAACAAGGATTAGCGACAACCCTACCCTCACGACTGCTAAATGTATTAAACACCATTAACATATTATTAACATATAATCAATATATTAACATATAATTATATATATATTATATATAATTATATATTAACATATATAATTAATATATTAACATATAACATATGCTCAGCGGTGTATCTTTCCTTCTCTCTTCCTCCTGAAGATGTGTGCTTTAAGCAAAATGGATTTTCTTTCCACTGGGCATGTGCTCGAATCTCTTCCAGTCCCATGTCTTTGACGGAAGAAATGAAAAATGCATTTTGCATCAGAGTAGTTAATCTATGCACTACACACATTCCTTCATTCATACAAATGGATTTTTGATTTGAGTTGCCAGCCTCCTAGCTGGCCTGTGGTCCAATAGCTTGATTCATCCTGGATGCTATTGTGCAATGTGCAAGGCTTGGGCTGTAGGGTTGTAATCCAAAATGTATTTTTATGGAAATAGATTTCCCTCATTTGGTCTCAGTGGAATTTCTTTCTGGACAAATTTGACAGGAGTATTGATTTGAATGCAAAAGTCAGGTCCTTTGTAAAATATTGCTTCCTTGGCCAATAATCTCCTTGCTCTTTTTCTCCTCTACAAAGTCTGGATGTAAAATTCAGAATAATATTTAACACCCCTCCCCCCCACACAGATGCCATAACCTTTTATTGTTACACTTGGATACCAATCTGAATATCCTTAGCATGCAATCTATTGTTTATGTATTTTGGAGAGGTCATTAAAATCAGTTGGACTAAGTCCTCTGATTTGCAACTCTGAATTGTGCCACTATTATTCCTAAATGCTGTTTAATATCATACCATTGGCATTACCTCTTCGGACTGACTGCATGAAAAGCTCAGCTAATACAGCTTCAGTTACTGTACACTTCAGTCCTTTATGGATGCTGCCCCAACCCACTCTGTGATGAATCAATGCTAAAGGTCTCTGTCTCAGAGGAAGAAAAGATCACATTTCCATTGATCCAGGTATAGAGTTATCAAGAATTTTGTGGCGTGAAAATTAAATGGGTAGGACAAGAGAAGGACTTGGGAATAGAACCTCCCAGTCTTAGTGGCTTGAAATGAAACCTCCCAGGCCGATATGAGCCCAGCATGGTCATATGTGCCACTGTACCTATCAGCAGAAGGCAACATTTTAATGAAGGGGGGGAATGGATTACACAATTTATTCATGAATAATGCAGAATGTGACGAGCTGGTCTCCTGACTGTCGGCTTGCATTGTGATCGGTCTTCAACTTCCGCAGCATCTTTAGAGAAATCCTTTGTCTCCTCCTCAAGGAAGAGCCTACCAGTGATTCCTTTTGCTTCTACCCCACAGTCTACGTGTTGCTTTAGCCGTTCACCAAGCAACCACATAAAGAAGAACAAAAACAACACTCCAATTCCCACCCCAAATTCTTTGGGATATGTTTGAATGAAGACAAATAATGTTTGAAAAAATCCTTAGGTTATTAAAAAGAAATAAAAAAGGAAACCGGGAAGATTAAGGCAGGCAAAGCTTCTGGGAGGAGGTTTGACCATTTGGCCTGGAAGAAAGAGAGGGAGCGCTGATCCTCAGCATTGCAACCTAAAATGCGAAGTAAACGGGCTCATCAAAGGTTAAAAGGATCTTGTTAATAAAAGAAACAGAGTTCAAGAAACTGCTTAAACAATCCACACAGGTGTAAAAATACCTCTCCAGAACCCAGCAATTGGGATTTTAGTCACTGCCATTTTCATTAAAAGCGACTGTCGGATGTTCCCATTCTGTAATTTTGCTTCTGCTTTTACTGGTGCTGTCTGTTGATGCCAATGTTGCACCAACCATGGTTTGCTTTTCTTTCTTTGTCTTGCAGCGGGGCCAGCAGCCTGGAGGAGGACTCAGAACCCCTTTCCAAAAGGCACTCGGATGGCATATTCACAGACAGTTACAGCCGCTACCGAAAACAAATGGCTGTCAAGAAATACTTGGCAGCAGTCCTGGGTAAAAGGTATAAACAAAGAGTTAAAAACAAAGGACGGCGAGTAGCTTATTTGTAGCGATGAGCTCCCAACCACTCCTGTGTACACAAGAGTCCCCCTGGGGGAAAAAAAAAATCTGAGAGAGGACCACCCCTCCCCCAGTCATTTCCAAACTGACTGATCAATCACCACTCTCCTATGTTATCTAAACATGTATTTATGTATGAAGTAAAGCCATTAAATGACTATTTTGATAATAATATTGTTTTTCTTTTGTACAAAAAATTAAATTAAGAGTAAGCACTAGAGAAACGCACAGATCTACTTTGTGGACCAACCCTTTAAATAAATAGATATAAAATAAATAAATATTGGATGAGAATGCATTAGTGATAGAACTTTCCCCAATCAGATTCCCTTCAAATGTGCTTGATGACAACTCCCCTCATCCCCAGACAGCTACCTTACTGTTTGAAAGGTAGTGGTTTGGTAAAACTCTGGGGTAGTGAACAGGCCAGACTAATAGTCCTTTAGTGGTTAGCTTTGCACAAAAAACCGAGGACATTCCTCTAAGCTTATGTTTTTGTATAAAATAGAAGAGATAGACAGAGGGAGACAATCATTGCTTTGAATATGATTCCTATTTTTGTAATGGAAAATAAAGGAGAGTATTTTTTATTTATGACAGGGCTGAAAGAATAACTGTTCTTCACTTGATAATGTACATTCACAAAAAATACTCTTTTTCAAGGGTTTTAGGATGCTCTTGAACAGAGAGCATCTCTGGCCCCTGGGAGTCTTTCCCGAAAAGCCCTTGGCCATTACCCCCCTCCCCATCTCGGGCTAGAGAAGGCGTTGCCTTACTTCCTAAGAATCAGTCTCTCCCCCCCCCCTCACCCCAATGAAGAGCGGGTTTACTCCGGGCTGCACAATATGCAGCATCAATCAGCCTGCTGCCCTCTAGTTGATTTTTTTTTGACCCTCCTCCTCCCACTCAGCAGATCTTCCTGCTACTTAGAAACTATGAGAGAACTAGCCCATTTCGGTCCGCTTAAAGATTTAGGGCTCAGTACTGTACAGTACTGTAGCTGCTCCCGTTCAGTGAGTAAGAGAAAATGTACCCATATGCATTTTTCAGGGAAGGATACGGTGGGGGAAGCCCTTCCTCCAAACCGTAAAGAGTAGGTTGGCACCTATTCGTACTTCCTTTTTCTAGAAATAACTACAGGAGTTAAGGAACGGGAGAAGTATCTCTTCCTCAGCCCTTTTGAGTTTGGATTGACGCAATCCAGGCTCCAAGTCAAATAAATTGGTTCTCTCGCTTCCGCGCAATAAGCGCGACATAGCGGACGGCACCACTTCAACTAGGGCTGGGAGCAGAAAGCAATGCTCTGCCGCTAGAAAACCAGTTCATCAGGGAGATGCTATCCAGACGGGGCGTTCGCCTTGCTGGACTCGTTTTATAGGAAGGCACGAAATAATCCGAGGGGACACCCCAAAATTCGCGCCGTGTTATCTTCGAGCCCTCCCCAGAGATTTAGGGCCACCGCGTGCTACAAAGGATCCCGTGCACCTCTCCAGTGCTGCCCAGGCGCCCTCGCATTTTGCTCTATCGGCCGGCCTTTTCTCTTTGGAATCGCCACTCCGGGCCTGGCCAAGGGGAGCCACGTTTTCCGCCATCGGTGTTGCCCGTAGATTTTACGCATCCTTTCCCTCTTGGCCTCTCTCGCAATGTTGTGTTTTCCATCTGGGTCATTTCAGTTTGTTTTGGCTTGAAAACAACAACGAACAAATTATATTGTGAACGCCTCAGGCATTTTTGAGTTTTGTTATGATGCGAGCTCTGATTGTAAGACCGTTTCAGGCCCCCTCCCCTTGTTGTAGCGACTATATATCTCTATATCTACTACTAAATACTTAACGCACTATTACAGAAAAGGTTCTTTTAAAAATATATATTTTAATTCTTTTGGTTCCTTGTTGATTTATTGAGTTTGGAGGTTTAAAATGTATTTTTCTACATCATGGCTTTAACCGCTTAGTAAAATTTATTTCATACAATCAACTTTTGTCATACTAGAATGTGTAGTGTCCATCTGCGCTTCAGTTTCTGATATTTATCAATCATCTTTCTGTATGGACGAGGATTTGGAAATGTGATGGGGAGGTGGGTGAGGGGTGGGGGTGGACTGGAATGGTTTAGAAATGGACTAGGAAGGTACTTATTTTCTCCCCTTCCCTCGTCTGGAGGATGAACAACTAAATGTATCTCCCGATTCAGTTGGCAGAATTTGGATTCTGCAATCAAAAAGCTTAAAGCTGCTTTCCCTACCTGTATTGGGACTAAGCTAAACTCCTGTTCATTCACCTATCTAGACTATGGTGGGTCTGAGCACAATGCCTCTCACAGATATGAATAAACCGAAGTCATCCAAAATAACTATGGTAGGAAAACGAGCAGTAAACCAATCATTTGGTTTCCACTGAAATCAAGGGCACTTGGTTTTTTAAATACCACCATGATCTTCAGCATAACCAAAGGTTAGGGCACCTTCAACATCAAAGACAACATTTTAGTGTTTAAGGTGTCACAAGATCTTTGGTGGTTTCAAATGGCCTTTCTCTCTGGAAAACCTTCAGACTTTCTCAGGAGAATTTCTGCCATTTCAATGAGAAAAAAAAATCCTATTTAGATCTATTCCTATTTTATTTCCAAAACAGGAGTGGTTAAGGGGGAAGTTAGTGGCAAGATATCCTCCATTCCCCACTCCGATAAAGACTGGCTGTATATCCAGCCACTTACAGCTGATTTCCTCAATATTACCCAGCAAGTGACAATGATTTCAAATAGCTTAATACTTTTAGGCTCTTCCAGTCCAAGAGATCACTTCCTTGTTTACAAAGTGCTAGCTGCTTCCCCTGTTTTCCTTCTAGTTATAAGGCATAAACGAGCGACCACAACAAGTTATCTTAAGGTGCATGTAATTTTTTTTAAAAATATTCTCCTTCCAAAGGTGATCTTCAACGACCAGTGGAACTTTAGTCTGAAATGACCGCTCCGCTTGATTTTACCCCAATAACCCCTCCCATAGGAATCGCCAGCTGCCTGGCTCAGTCGGCGGGGACATGTGCTGACAATTTGGGAATTTTGTGCCCTGATCCTTGTCCCATTAACGCGATCAACCCTCCTGGGGCACCCGTTGGGAAAGGACCGGAGTAAGAGCCACGGGGCTTGGAAAAATAGGGCAGACTTTAAACCCGGTCTAGGCTTGGGTTTGACCCCCCCTCCCGTCAGAGCAGGGAATTGCCCTCTGCCTGGCCGGGGTGCGGAGTACTTCAGCCAGGACAGCTTTCCTCGGGGCTCCAAAGGGGCCGTCTGCAGCCCGCGGGCCTTCAACCCGAGGACGGAGCGGCGGCCGTGGGGTGGAAGGGGTGGGGAGAAGCTCAACTTCCCTCAGAGTTTCGCCTCCCGTTCAGGCCAGGTGCTTTAGGACGCAACTTTCCGTGCCTTCCCTTCGCCTTTTAAAATCGCCACGAGATCACAGATGGCTATTTAGTGGCCCTACAATGCTGCAAGACATTCGCTTGCCTTTCTTTCTTTCTTTCTTTCCTCCCCCCCCCTCCCACCCGATTTTCCCTTTTGGGTCGAATTTCTCGCGAGCCGCTTCTCTGACGAAAACAGCGAGCAGAACTTGTCCTCCCGCGCGCGGTCCTTTTTTTTTCTTTTTAAATGTATGTTTGTGTGTAAGTGCTGTGTGCGCGCGCGCGCGCGCATGTCACGTGCTTGGTGCGTTGAGGGCGACCTCGCGGTCTCTGTCTTTGACTTGCTTGTGGCGATCAGCTTCGCCCCGCCGGTCAGAGACCTAGTTAGTTGCAGCCAGTCCGCCGGGGTACGTTTTTTTATCCGGCCAGTGATCGCCTGTTTGTAGAATAGCTACCGCCAAGAGCCTTAAATCCAGTGGATCCCCTTTTGGAAATCCAGTGATCACTGAGGTTAGATGTCAGTCTTTTGGGAATATTTATATCTATATCTATATATCTATTTTTCCTCTCCTTTTTCTGTGTAGCAACTTGAGTATCACAAAAGCACTGCGGCAAGAATTAAAAAGAAAATACGATTATAAGCACTCATGGTCTCCGCTGGGACTTTGAGCAATGTTATTTTAAAGTGTGTAAAGTTTGTATTAATAAATTTTTGTAAACAATGCAATTTTGTCTACTGTTTGGGGGAGGCTGTGCAAAAGAGCCATTTAAGGAAGTCTTGCTTTTAAGTTTACATGTCAAGTCCTTCTTTGGAGTTATGGAAAAAGCCTGCTTTTCTTGTCCCTCTTTTAGTTCCACTGCAACATGTAGGTATCAGAAAAATCATTAAAAAAACTGCTCCCCAAACTGTGGTTTCTGATAAAGATGAGAATATGTCCAAAGATTTAATTGTAGCTGTCTTGAAAAAGAGACATAAATGTTCAGCTGTCTGCTTTAAAAGCCACCTTCTTTAGAATCCACAACCAATTTAAATTTATCTAAATACATGTTAATATTTATTGATCAATCCATTATTTTATCAGTAAAAATATTAATTTATGTTTAAATAGTGATAAAAAAGATGGATGATTGCTTTCACCATTTACAGGCATCATCTGGCTTGGAATTGTGGAAACTGTGGTTAGATCTATCTACCAAGTCTGAGAAAGCTGTTTTGGGCATTAGTTTATCCTAAGCAAGGTTCACTAAAACAAAATAATTTTCATGGGGATTTTATTCTGAATAAAGCAGATTAGTGATGCCTTCAAGATAGAAACATGGATTGAATGCAGGAGCTAAGGCAGTAGAAGTGTTTATCCCATTTCTGAATGAAGTCACGCACAACACTGTCCAAACAGCAGAGAAGAGAAGAGTGGGAATGGCCACCTGGTTAAATGGTTAAATTCAGAATTTAAAATGATCTTACTGCTGCACTGAGAAACAACATCCTGCACTTCTACTGGATTTAAGCATGACCTTTTTAATGGATTACATGCTAATGAACTCATACTTATTCTGGAGCAAAACAAATGGAAACCAGTGGGTTTCTAGAATAAGTTTTACTCCAGAGTAAAACTTGCTGTTTTCTTTCTGGAGGCATTTCAGAGATATTCAGAGAAACAGAGGTGTTTAGCCAGACTACACCTGTATGCACTTCTTTAGCCTCACAATTCTTCACAATAATCACAATTAAGGTTGCTGTAATGGAACATGATAGCTTTAAACAAATCAGCTTTGCTCAATAAAAACCACTGAACCACAATAGTTTTTATAATAAAAAGGATATACTTGATTCTGTGGCCTCTGATATACTGTGATAACATGTTTTAAATAATTTTAAATTAGACCTGATTATTTTATCTCAAGTCACAAAACAATGGCTGTACTGTAAAGCCTTTTAGTCTATCACTGATCTCCTCAAATTTTCAGTGTGACTCTTCAGCGCCATCAGCATGCAAAAAGTTAAAGGGTTTCCTTAGAAAAATGTGACTGCCTGTTGATTTGACAGCAAATGAATTCATAGCAGAGTATTCTAAAGGGAAATTTCAGTTAAATGTTTCAGGTATAATTGGAAACATTCCAGTTCCCCATTATCACAATGATTGCTATTCCTAAAGTAGATTAAGAACTGTATTGAACTAGTCTCTTAAAGTCCCTCCAAATTTTTATTAAAAAGCGAATAGACAGCTGTGCCATTCTTCTCCTAAGAAGACTACGCTGTATGAAATATTCAAGACAATGAGTAATCAAGCCACCCAAGAACTGCACACTAAGAAGCTTGGAGGGAAAAATAGGTAATGGAACTGTAACCTTATCCTGTTATAGGCAATTCATCATTAAACCTATGCATAGAGATGGTGGTTTGACACCATGATGCTGAATACTTGGAAGAAAGCCCAGTGTCAATTTTAGATTACTTGACTTGAGGAATTAAATCCATTCAATCCCATGGTTTATTAAACAGGAGCCAAGGTGGGTTATTAATGTCAGCCCAGCAAGGTATACCAGACCATAACCAACTCCATGGGAAGTTATTTTTACTGAAGTTGGCTGTAACAGAATCTTGCAAGTCTGACTGTGCTGTATACCACCTACTCCTTACAATTCAGTGAATTAAATCTGTGTCTTTTGAATGTTATTTGACTGTGTTCTGGACTTTAAAAATACATCAGTCCTTTTTGTGTAGGCAACAGCTTCTGTATATTTCCATCAAGGTCATCTTCCTTACTCTACAGTTAAGAAGCAGTTAACCCATAAGCAATGAATTTCAAGTATGTACATAATTTTGATTGGATGGACTGATCTCTAATTTTGGAAAGAATAGGGCACTGGGTGTATGTAATGAGGTATTTTGGAGACAAGGTTATGGAATTATAGCTGGGAGGATACCTACAATCAAATTATTAGCAACTTACATCCTAAGGAAAGTTCTACAATACCTGTAAACTGTACTTTCAGCTGAAAAAGACAAACATATTGGTATCTTAAGGATATTAATCAACTACCTTTATTTGTCCTCCTTTAAAAATATCCACACAATATTCTATACCTATTGCACTGGGCTGTTTATATACACACAAAAGTCCTATCAAGAACAAAACTTTAGTTCACATGTGCTATCATAACTAGTTTTCTAGTTAGGAAAATATTCCTGGTTTGCTAGGTTATTTTTGTAATGCACTTTTTAAAGAATGACATGCTTATATTATAAGAACGCAGTATTTCTTATAAGATCCAGTACCAGATAAAAAGTCAGCTGCTCTTTTTTTTTTTCATAGAACTTGAGATGACGTTTGACAGACACATTGGTCCTAGGTCATCAGTTGCTATGTTCTAATAACATCTGAAGTCAAACATTTCAGCTTTATATATTCTTGTACCATACATATCAGGAGGATTACAGTGAAATGACCATTTTATTTTATGTGGGAGAAAGATGAAAGAGTTTTCAAAGGAGATAAAAAAAAACAGAAATCAGATAGCACCTTTTCTGATTAACAAATTTTACATAAATGTTCATTCATGAAAATACGTTAGTTGGAAAAAAAAATACTATCAGATTCCTCCTGATTTTTGTTGCTATAGATTAACACAGCTGCTCTACAACATTGTACTCAACAAGTAGTAAATACAAATGAAATTACCTTTAAAAAATAATAGGAAAACAACATAATAATTAACATTCTTAAATATACTTTTCAGAATGATAATTAACATTTGTAGTAGATTGAGAATTAAGACTTTGGGAGAAATTATAAAAATGTAACACAATTTATTGATTAAAGTATGGCATCTTATAAGTCTTTTCTTCATTTGAGAAGGATGAAATCCAGTTGTACAAATAGGTTTCTGCTTGTGAAATGAAATATTTCTTCCTTCCTTAAAGCCCTCAACCCAGTGCTAAGTCTGCTGAAGAAGACTCCTCGATTTCTAGAGCAGATCATTTCATATAGATCTAGAGGGCAAGATAAGTCCCTGTGACTCTCATACTATGGATAGAATACTGAAGTTGAAGAATCCATCTTGTAAAGAGCCATACCATGAAATGTGACATATATTAACATCAGAAAGTCCTGGATAATCACCTCAAATACATTGGACATCACTATGTACCATATAAATAGGTATAGAGAAGCTTACTCCTTGTTGCATTGAGCTAGTATGATCTAGTGGTTAACAATCTTAGGCTAGAGAGATCTAGGTTCAAGTCCATTCTCAGCCATGGAAGTTCACTAATTGATGTTAGGTTAATGATTTTTCTTAGGTCAACATGAAAAAATTGAAGGAGGTATCACTATGGCTGCTGCCTTGGTTCAAAAGAGAAAAGGCGAGATATAAATCTAACAAATAATAAATAAATTCATAATTAAAGCCCAGTGAACAACAGTGGCCAATTTCTGCTCAAGCGAAGCTTACTGATTGTATGGGGGTTTTCTTTGGCAGGTTAACATTAATTAATGTTGGCTGGCATGCATCATAGAACTCGCTTCACCAACAATAAAAGCTTTCTACTGATCTTGGATCAGTACGATGAAATTAAATGGAAAAGTTATGCCAGCATTTTAGACAAACATTGAGAAACTTGCAGCGGGGATGGGTGATTTTTTAAAACATTAATGAAATTATGTGCTAGGTGAATTTTACATTGTGACTTTATACCCAATAGAATGCACAAATCAGAATCAGATTACATGTCCTAAAAAATAATTTGTGCAGGTATTTGTATTCAGATCATTAAACTGATGGATTGTGTACTCTTTGCTTCTAAAAATTTGGTTCCACTCAGCAACATCAAATTATAGACAATCCTAGTGATGACCATAAGACAAACACTGATGTCTAATTTAACTTGCTGTTCTAGAGCAGATGTCTCCAATCTTGGCAACTTTAAGACTTATGGACTTTATGGACTTCCAACTCCCAGAGTTCCACAGCCAGCAAAGTTGGTTTTCAAGCAACTTTTGTACTAAATTTCTAGCTAGAAATGGCTGATACAGTAGTAAGACCTGGAACTATCATCTTTTGCTAATGCAGAACCATGAGAGTAAACATCAGATGTGTAAAATTTAATTTGCTTTTTAGTGGATTCAAGGGCACCCAGTTTTATTCAGTGCAGGAGACATGTAGAAATGAAATTCGGGGGATTTCTGAATATTGGAAACAACTCAAGTCTACATAATATGAATAGAAAAACCCATCTATATATATAAAAGAGACTGTGTGTGTGTGTGTGTGTGTGTGTGTGTATGTATGTATGTGCCCTATAGGCTCCTCCATGCTGGCATGAATCTTGACCAAACTTGGCACGCAGATCAATTACACTCTGCCGAAGAACACTGGGGGGGGTCACAAACCATGTCGCTGGATCTGCGCCCCCCAAAATGTGTGCAGAAGTGGTGACCCCCCCCCACTAACTGCAAAACCTGTACTGTCCATGCGCCACGCAGTACAGGCATTTCAGCCTCCTGTCAACACAGCCACCATTACGAGGAGCCAGCGATGGGACTGGCTGCTGCTGAGCCTCCAACGTCACCTGAGGAGCATTAGGCTCTGGCAAGGGCGACAGATGACCCAGCAGGGGACGGCCATTGTTGGCCCACCAGCTCAGTAACTGACTAACTGAGCAAGCGGGACTGGTGGCGGGATGCCTTCACCCGCTGGGAAGGGTTGACCCACCGCCTCACTAACTGATTAACCCACCAACCGCAGCCAGCGGGACTGTCGTCGGCATGCCGTAGCCCTGTACCATGAGTACCCTGGTGCAACCGAGTGGCAGCAATGAAGCTGCTATGATGACATTGGGCTGCCTGGGCCAGAGTGGCAACGGGCGATGCAGCGCTGGCGCCAGCAGCATTATGACCTACTATACCCAGCCGAAGCACTTTGGGCCCGGTGGGACTGAGCGGGAATGGGGTAGGCAGCGGCAGACACACACCTGGATATGGCGGGACCAGTTTTACAGGCCCCACTATACCTGGGTGAAGCCAGGTATTCCGCTAGTTTCTTTATATTTCTAAGTTTCTTTCCCCAAAATAACAGTATATTTCTAGAGGACCTCTGTGAAGTGGAATATAATTTTGTTATTGCTCTCATTAAAATATTTGGAATTATTGGCCAGTGTAAAATAAACCTTCTCATGATCTACCAATAGAGTTTCTCTTCTTTTGTTCTTTTCTGCATAGAGGAAGTCTTCTGAATGTAAGAATTGTGAATGATGGGTTCAGCCAGAAGTAAAGTCAGAAAAGTCAGGAAGAATTTGAATATGTTTGTAGAGTCATATCTGTTGAACATATGGAATATTTCTCATGCTCAGTAAATAAATATTGCTATTAGTTCCTGTATCTATTTAATTTCTCAGCTATGTAAAACCCTCCAGATATATTGTGTCCAATATAACTCTTGTCATTCCCAGATGCAACACATCTGGATGACACCTACTTGAAAGCGGGATGTCACTAGTTGTTCTGGTCTGGAAATGAAGAAATTATTTTCTGTGCAAGGTTCTTTGGTACCCTCCTTTCTCTTTCTCTGGCATATGGTAGTGCTTAATCACTTAAATTAGATGGGTATGTTTTACTCAGTATTTCTTGCCATAAATATTATTTATCGCAAAGAAATAAAGAGTTGCTGTGAAGTTCCCAACCCATTGCCAAGGAGCAATTCTTATGTAGCATGAAACCTTGGCATTTGTTTATTTCTATTTTTGTTCTTTCTGTTTCTTGAGAGTGTTTTATCTCAAACAAACTGGAAGATAAAAGGCATGACCATAGTAGCAATGACTCTTAGAATTTGGCCTTGCAGTGGGGTAGGCCGGCTTCTTTTATCTGTTCTTAGGACACATGTAATTGATACAATCTGCTTTGGAATTTTTTTTAGCAGTGATAATATTGGATGACACAAACACACACATTTAAATAAAATCAAAACTTATAGGGGTGAAACTGCAGGTTGGTCTCATAAACAACCTTTCTCATGTTATGAGCCATGGAAGAGAATAAAAGAGTTTGTTCCATGATATTTCATTCACGCCTCTGTTAACAGCACTGATATTATGTAAGGCATATAAACACAGTATATAAAAGATGGCTATGTGTACAGGCATAATTTCTTAATGCTGTGCTTAAAGGAAATTATGAAGGCTAATATTTTGGTCAACCAGTACTGTGGAACCTCGGTTCGTGAACGCTTCAGTCCCAACTCAAAACTCAATTGGCGAACAAAAATTCCTTTCTGTGCCGTTTTCCCCTTTCACGCATGCGCAAAATTGTCTGTGCATGCACAGAGAGTGTCGCTTTGTAACGTGACCAAATCGGTTTGCGACCGAAGTCCAGGAATGGATTGTGGTCACGAACCGAGGTTTGACTGTACATGAAATGCCGTGAAAATGACCATTGAGTTGATTGGGCTGCAGTGAAATGACTTCCAAAGGGTTAAAGCTTTAATCAATTGTGGACTGATCAAGAATGAAAGATGTGAATGCAGGCTGCAATATTGTTCTCACTTTTTTTTAATGATCATTCAAGCTAATGGATTATAGCTGCTTTTCATTTCTTTCTTTGTTACCCATTTCTCCAAATGGTGCTCATAAAAGTTAAAATATTTATATGCTGGCCACAGCTAAACTAAGAGACAGAATTTAATTCACCTTGGTATCCTTCCTTAACAAGTTTTGGAGAAGGATGATTTAAGTCCAGAACAGCAGAGGGAATCAGTTAGTAGCAGAATAAAGTTTGGTTTAATAACAAATTTTAATTCTTATTTTTATATAGTATTTTCCTCTTAAAGTTTAGTTTTTATATTTAATACATTTAATGCAAAATGGAAACATGTAGGTATTAAGAGTTTGTCTATCTTCCAGACAGACAGACAAGCATTTATTAGATGACAAAACAGAACATTTTATGTGCAAGTAAAAAAAAAAGAATTTTCAGGTTACTTTATACCTTTATTAGTATATTGGTTGTTAAGCAGTTGGATTGGATTCAGAAGTAGTCTAATGGTCTCATTATTTTACTATATTTTCTATAAAGGTGAAAGAAGCAAGGGAGAGAGAAAGTGAAAAGGGGGCAGAAGAAAAAGCTGCATTCAAAAATCCATGGGGCAAGCCAGGAGCTTTGGTTGTGAAAATGTGAGGACCACTATTCTATTAAGTGCTGCTGCTGTTCTTAATAGGTATAAATCTCTAACAATGTGTCACATTCTGATTGAAGGGTTTTGCTCGAGGCATATATGTGGAGAATAAATTCCTTCCCTTTTACATATGTTCCAAGAATTTTTTTATGGCTAGCTAAATGTCTGAGAGGCAAAGGATCCAGAGCTTCTGCTACAATCCTGATCTGAATCTTAACTTTTTCAGAAGTGCCATAAGGTGAAGATTGATTTATACTGGCTCCTTGTCAGAGACCGAAGTACTTACACCAGAGTTGCTGCCTTGAGGTAACTTAGCAATTGGAGGCCTTGCTAAGGCAAGGCACACATAATCTCTCAGAAGATTTGTTAATCCAGAAGATCTTTGTATTCATTTTTTTCAGGGTATGATCCTGACATTTTGCTTGCTTACTATCTATCTTTCCTCAGAGAGATAGGAAGACAGGTTTTTTTCCAATTTAATTTATGAGAGTGAACGTAATTGAGGCCATGGAAGTTGAATTTGGATTCTAT
>JANHJO010005846.1:0-14067 GCA_032468235.1 Pseudoxyrhopus heterurus | reverse complement strand
TAACAGCGTTCCATGCGCCATGCCGGCCACATGACCATGGAGACGTCTTCGGACAGCGCTGGCTCTTCGGCTTTGAAGCGGAGATGAGCACCGCCCCCCTAGAGTCGAGAACGACTAGCACAGATGTGCGAGGGGAACCTTTACCTTTTTACATACATGAAATTAAGGAAGCAGCCAAATTTTATGTGGCTGAATCATTGGTTATTGCAGAATATTTAACTTGAACCATGTTTAATTAAATATTACACAGAGCCACTCAGACTTTGTATATAGAATGTTAGTTTTTGCTTAACAAAAGGATGCACAAAATAATTTTTGGTTCAAAGGATTGCATTATAATTTAGATAGTTTCTGTTTCCAATTTGTACTTCTAATCCTGTTGGCTTTATGCCTATTGAAGACTAAACATATGGCAATCCATCTCCCTGAGTTTTTAAAATAGCAATCAGAAGGCAAAGTAGAAGGTAATGCCAATTTTAACATATTGTCAAATCACCTCATTTTGAAGACCTTCTTGGGATTTTCAACTTTTCAGCTCTGCTAAATGCTGCGTCCATTTGAATATACATTAGGGTCCCTGATCATTTCAAACTGATTTTTATCTGGCTGAAAGTTTTCAGGGAAATCATTTGCTGCATATTTGCCTTCATTCACCAAACCAACACATTGCTGACTACATATTGAAGAGATGGAAAAATGGGAGTTAATGGCACAGGACTGGTAAATAGATATCAATATACCGAGGAGACTCACTGTGTGATACAGTGGTTAAGGTAGGCAGACTAAGATTTAAGACATTTCCCAGTCATGAAAACTCATTCCATTGCTTTGAGCCACACTGTATCTTTCAGCCCAACCTACTTTTTAGGAATGTCAGTGAAGAAAAGCTGGAAGATGTGTGTGTGTGCCATGAATGCCAGCTCCTGCATAAAAGGCAGAAAATAAATTAAACAACAGCTATTACCCCCATCCCCAACTTTTATGGATTGGATGTACAAAACCCCAGTATACTGAATTTTCCATATAAAGAGCAAAGAAATTCTATTTAGAAATAAGTTGTTGAGCCTCATTGAGTCTAGAAGTTTACAAATTGCTTTTAAAGCTAGACAATGCCATACTCTTGTTTCTGCTATGAATCTAATTAGTCACAATTCTTGGTTTCTTGATAAACCTACATAGCCTTATTGACACTGAATGAAATATTCTTTTTTTTACTGAATCTAAACACCAATCACAATAGATACCAATTGTTCTTACATTTCTTGGTAAAGCTTTCATTAAATCATGACATTTTACTGCAAGGTAATATTTCATTTCTTAAATAATTTCTGGACTGGCACCATGCTATTAATTATAAATGGAAGCTTGACTTTTTAGCGTTAACCAAGCACAATTCAGTTCCACAACCCCTAAATACAGCTATTTCCTTTTCTGTAAATAGTTAATAGGATTTGATTAGAACATATTAATCATGAGAATGATTTATATCTTGGTACCCTAAATTTAAACTATGATTCAATGAGTCACAGGACATGGCACATAAATGATATTGGCTTTGCAATAGAGTTGTACTGTAGACAAATGTACCTTTCAATATTTCAATTAATTTATTTTAAATGTTTTCAATTATGCTTCTTAAGCCATGTTTGCTAAGTGCTTTGAATGCAAGATAAATTCTGGCATCAGGAAGAAGGGATGTAACTATCATAGCTATTTTCAAGATGTACTTTTACACTTCCTTTCCTCAAGTAGTCTTGACTGTTTACACTGGATGAAATTCAACTGCTAATTAAAACATCCAAGAAGATATCTCTCTTAACACCAAACAGTTAGATCTGCCAAATAACAGAGAGAGCCTTTTGACTTCTCTGGATGATTTGTTTGCTTGTTACAGCTATTGTGAAGCAACACAAAAAACAGACACTTGTAGTAGAAAGTGTAGTATTATCTTTGATAATAATCTGAGCAGATGATCAATCAATTTAATGGAAAATTAAACAACATTTTTTACATTTATAGCTTGAGATACAGAAAGGAATTGTGACTAAATTTGATTAGGTTTGGTTTGGTTCATGCTAAGCTGTATTATAGTTTGTTTAATTCTGGTTAATGTGTTTTGTAAAACCAGACCCCATAATTTATGAATCATGGTTTAGGGCAGGGTTGTCCAGCCTTGACAAATTTAAGACTTGGAAGTTCAACTCCCAGAACTCCCCAACCAGCATTGCCAAGTTTTAGGGCATCCTATGAACCTGAAATATTGAGATTTATTCAAACTATGGTAAGGCAATACTATAGTATGATGTCTGTACTCTTAAGAAGTACATTGTTTTTCTTAAAAGAAAAAAACTGATATTGCTTTATAATCCTTAATAAATGTATGAGGTCAAAATAAGGTCTTCAGAAAGGATCTTTTCGTGCCTCAGGAATGTTATGTCAGTCTCTTAATTTCAATATAGAATATTTGAAAGGGAGTTCCTCCTCCTCCAGCTGTGCCTACACAAAGCCAAAGCAGACAAAAAGTAGCTTGACTGAAATAATGGTGGTAATCATAGCCTAAGGTATGGTTTTACATCTTTCTTGAAATGGGAAAATGATCAATTTAGGAAAAAAACCCACCCAACTTTCTTACAAAAATTTTCCATAATCTTACTTTATGGAATTAAATTTACACAATGAAATTTAGATGTCCCTGTAAAGATGAAAATAGTAGGGTTTTTTTCTGACTCAGTACCTTTTAAAGCCTCTATATAAGAGGTTCTGAAATTACTAGAATCCTATTCAGTCCTCACTTCCTGGATGGAAATCTGTGCCAGGTCAGAAAATAATTCAATAAAATAATGTTTATAAGCACCCACTTATTTCTTTCCTTCTCACTCCAAGAATCTATTTAACTCTTATTTTTTTTATTGCTTATTAATCTCTTGACCTTTTTTGAGCATGAAATATTGATTGCATTGTTGCAAGGAAAATCAACATGGTAGTAGCATTTTTCTCTCTTCTGACTATAAAGCAATGAACACTCTAAGGCTGAAAATGGATTTAATCCCCAATCTAGGAGCAAGAAGGCACAGATAATTTTACCAGTATGTAATGGTAACAGTAAGAATAAAATTTTGCCTTCAAAGTGAGTTAAGAGCAGATCATCAAGTCCTACAATGGTGATTTTAAAAGCTTGAATAGAGATGTTCAGAGTAGATATTAAGATCTCAGCTGTTAACTCCAGTGCAACATGGGCACATTGAATAATAAATGTCCTAAGCTACTAAAGAACTATGAATGAAATGCATCTCTTGGGAGCTGAAACATAGGCAGTATCGATAAAGGAGAATAGTTGTAACTCAGGGTTGAAAAGAGGGATCTTTGATGCTCTCTGAGTTTGGTTGTTTTACTCAGACATTTCATTACCCAAACTAAGTAACATCATCAGTGCTAGTAAGGAATGGGGTTTGCTCTCAGTTTATGTTCTAGTGGCTTGCCCTGTCAGTGTTGGTGGGAATGGTCTTATGGATTCTTTGGTTGGATTGAATTGTCTACTGATGGCTTGTTTAGCAGTTTCTTGATTGGGATTTTGTTTACTTGATTGTTGGTCTGATGTTAATCTTGGAGTTAATCTATGCTCATCTGGGTACTGATTGAGGTAGAGAGGTGCTTAGTTTTTTGCAGTATTTATGAGAACTCAGTAATTGCGATGCTGGGCTTGTTGGCTGAAAAGACCTAAGTGTGGTGCAACATGATGAGCTTCTGTTACTCGCCCCAGCTCTTGCCAACCTAGCAGTTTGAAAGCATGGTACCACTTTGGTGGGAAAATAACAGCACTCTGTGACATCATGCTAGCCACCTGACTGCGGAAATGTCTTCAGACAGTGCTGGCTCAGCAGCCCTTGAAATGGACATGACCACTGCCCCTATAGTCGGCAACAACTAGCAGAGTAAAATCTGCAGGGGCTCATTTACCTTTAAATATTTATTACATTTATAATTACCATTATACCACAATTGAGCTTGAGGCATGATGCAACCTCAACTCTTTAGGAATGCTAAGAGATAAATACTGCTTGCCCAAAGCCTTGAATTCATGATCCAATTTTTATTTGTTATAATTGGTGCTATTTTTTGTCAAGATTGTCACAGTATGCCATCTTGCCATGCATTTGTGAGCAGCTGTTAAATTTTATCTCACAAGTAGACATGGTGAGTCTCAGCAAGTGATGAATCCATTAGCTCAATGGAAGCAAATCTGAAATTTGCTAGAAGTTAGAAACTAAGGTATGTTAGTTTATTCTTATGTACCTCAATGCATGTTAAGTTTACTCTTTAAAAATCATGGAGGTCATGAAAACATGCAGTCCTAGCTTCTAAAAGTGCTTGATGTATTCCTGCGTATGCTTGACTAGTGGGAGGTTGGTGAAGTAGGGCAGATGCAGAAGCCTACACACAGCTGTTATTGAATGGTTGCAGGGATGGCACTCAGAACATTTTTGTGGGTGGCTCTAAGTGAGTGGGATAATCACTTCAGGGAACTATCCTGACATCTCCAACTTCGATTGGATCAGAATAAAAAAAACCTTATAGAGTAATATTTAAAGTATTTGATGGAAAGTTAACTTAAGTCTCTTCAAGGAGAAATACATAGTACAAGCACATAGGATATTGGGCTGTTGTCAGCACTGCATTATCCAATATATTCAGCACAGCAAATACAAATTTTGTTTTCCATATTCAAGCAGCAATCATGTTTTCATAAACGAGTAACAAGGTAAATGATCAATGGATTCAAGGTGTCTGAGGCTCTAGGACCATATACTACATAAATCTTTAGTTATGCAACAAAGATTCTTCCTAAGGTCATTACCAAATAATGATTTTTAGTATAACAGAAGGGAGAAACTATTAAATGTACAGGGAGTAATCATGTTGATTGCATTTAAATTTAATTCCATACATTTTTAATTTTTTCCTAGTTCCATGCTCTCCTTTCTGGTAGCATGATTTATTTGGGGGAAAATTTTGCCTTGGCACATCACTCAAAACCTGTGTATAGTGCTTGGCTTGAAAAAAGAGGTGCAAATTCTTGAACTAGAACATCCAGGGCACCCTCTAGAAGTCAGATCAACTACTGAGATAATTATGGAAGTATGACTGGAAATATAAAACCAGGAATTGAATAGCTGGCAAGAAGGATTTGAGACCACATCTCATTTTTAAAAATACTATAAGATACAAATTTTATTGTGCCATCAAGTAGTTTTATACTATTATCAACTACATAGATAATTTACAAAACAACAGAGTAACAGAATTCGAAGAGACCTCAGAGGTCTTCTAGTGCAATCTTCTGCTCAAGCAGAAGACCCTACACAGGGATATCAAATTCATGTCATCTCGTGACATATTGTGACTTTTTTCCACTTTGCTAAACTGGGGGTGGACGTGGCCAGTGTGTGATGCATCCGGCCTGCGGGCTGTGAGTTTACACCTCTGCCCTATACCATTCTGAACAAATAGCTGTCCAATATCTTCTTAAAACTTTCAGTGATGGAGCACCCATAACTTCTGGAGAAAGCTTTCCACTGATTGTTGTAACTGAGAGGAATTTTTTCCTTAATTCTAGGTTGGACCTCTCTTTCTTAAGCTTCCCTCATTAGTTCTTGTATTGCTCTCAAGTGTTTTGGAGAATGGGTTAACCCCCATGACAGCACCTCAAATATTAAAATACTGCTATCATGTCACCCCTAGTTCTTCTCTATATTGTCTCTATGATTATCTAATTATGCCTAACTTGTTATTTCAGGATTCTCAACAGTTGAGACTTATTGACACTGTAATGGAGTCCATCCCACCTTGCTGTTGGTGATCCTCTTGTTCTCTTTCTTTCCATTCTTCTCAGCATCAAATCCTTTTCCAGCATGCCAGGTCTTTGCGTAATGTGCTGAAATAGAATAATTTGGGCCTAGCCATTTGTGTTTTGAGTAGGACTTCCGGGTTGATTTATTTGGTGATCCATCAGTTTGTTTTCTTGGCTGTCTATGGTATTCTCAGTTCTTCTCCAACACCAAAGTTCAAAGTTGCCAATACTCTTACTATCCTGCTTCTTTAAAGTCTAACTTTTGCTAATATGGAGTGTCACAGAGAATACCATGACTTGCATGATTTTGATCTTTGATGATACATTTTGGCATTTAAAAATCTTTTTCTAGACCCTCATGGCCTCTGCTCTACACGTGCTAGTTAGCTAGTTTGAAACTTTGAATTTGTTTAGAGTGTTGAGCCCTCTTAAACAGGGCCATGGTTCCTTTGCTTAATAATTTCATTTGGCCATTTTTGCCCAATGGTGCAGTATTTTAGCGCCTAAATTTTAGAATTATTTGATTCACCAAGCCATTGTCCTACTTTTGATTTCAAATGCACACACATAGTTGTCATGCTGATTAGCAGTGTTGTCTCTATGACTTATTACTCAAAGTCATAGAGACAACAGCAGACAAGGATTGCAACCCAAACAGAATCTCTGAAAAGAGTTGGACTGAATGGTTGCTTTTATTAGGGTGTGCAGAAGAATAGTCAAAATCCAGTTCAAGATTCTGAGAGTAAAGTCAGAGTTGTCAGGCAGTCCAGAGGTCAGTATTCCTCAAGCATTGTTCAAATGAATGTCACACAACAGCTGGAAATCAGATAGTTGATTTCAATAAAGGATCATGGATCAGGGCTGGATCAGGGCTGAATCAACTAGCCGCCTGGAGTCCTTCGGGAATGGGCGGCATACAAATTCCAACAAATAAATAAATAAATAAATAAATCTTAAATCAGGCTGTAGCCATCTGTCTTTAAATGATTTACTTCATTAGTTGGCAAGGAGCCTCATAGAATATCTCTGCTCTGCTTTTTATTCTACTCACTGGGTGTGGGGGAACCATACACTGAATTCTATTTTACTATTTTTAATATGTTTTAAAAATTCAATTTTAAAAAGAAATAATAAATATTGTATACTTAACATTAAACTCTTTAGGTGTTAATTTGCATATGTAAAAGGAAAGTTGCCCAACATCAATCAGCCTATGTAACAAAAAATACCTGTAATCAAATTCTATTCATTATTATTTGTATATGTACAATAGTTTTCTGAAAAAGGAAAAAAATATAATCAGTGAAAAGACTGAACTTCTTGGTACCATTCTCTATACCCATAGTTTTGCCCATATGATGTCAACTTTTCTTGAATATCAATATAAACATGTTTTATCTTTATTACATAGATATGTCCTCTTTTTTCTTTCATGAGCTGAATTCCACAGCTGAAGGCATTTTCCTTTTTCTGAAAACCCATTCTTTTTAAATACTACTTTGGCAACTATCCCAAGTATGCAAATTCATAGCAGTTAGGAATGTAGTGTGTCAAATCTGTGAATAGGAACTTTGCCAATTCAATAATTGGTTCTGTTCTACCACTGGCAAAAAGTTATTGAACTTATAAGAGGAAATAAGAATTTAAATTTGGTTTATAGATTTTTTAATATAAGTAAACAGAATATTTCCCTGTTAATACCACAGATATTGATAATGTGGCCTGAAGTCCACAGCATATGTGATTAATTTTCTTTGTGAGGTTTTTACAAAGTAGTTCACCCTGTCTTACCTCAGATCTCCCCATTTATCTCAGCTTGAAACTTGAATGCAAATGCATGGGTGGGTTTTTTCTTTTTTCTTTACTAAATATACTTAATGTAATTAAATATGGGAAGGAAGGAAGGAAGGAAGGAAGGAAGGAAGGAAGGAAGGAAGGAAGGAAGGAAGGAAGGAAGGAAGGAAGGAAGAAGCCAGCAAAGACATGTAACAAATATTTCAGTACCAAAAGAAAATATTTTATAATTGTTAATTAAGAAAAATATAATAGTGAAAGGACCTGATAAGTGAATAAAAATGCCAGATCCAGTTGAAACATCTGACTGTGTGACCATCCATAGTAATAATAAAATAATTAAAATTGGAACTTACTGAATGTGCAGGAAGCAAAACATAAATATTGAAATAATGCAATAAAAGAACAGAATACTAGCAAGGAAAAACATTACATGCTCAATTTCTACAAACGATCGAGGAGAAAGTGGATAAAGATAAAAGCTGGCAATGGCTTACAACTGGAACATTAAAAAAGGTAACCAAAGATTTGATTTTGGCAATTTAAAAGTAAGCTATTCAAATTAATGCAATCAGGGCCAGAATTGGGGGAAAAAATCATCAGCTGATTCAAAGTGCAGATTATGCAAAGATACAGAAGAAACAGTAGATCACTCAGCTCATGCAAGAGATTGCACAAACTTGCAGTCGCCAGAATGATCCTTAAAAATTATCATGTGCCAGTAATGAAAAATGGATGGGAATATAGAATTCAAAAAATAGTTGGGAATGAGCCAGTTAAAATATAGTAGGATTTCCAAATTGATAGTCTTGAGACAATTAAAATATTGTAGGATTTCCAAATTGATAGTCTTGAGTTGTAACACATCAGATTTAACTGTGATTAAAAAGAAGGAAGTGTGGATAATTGATATGGAAATGCCAAGAGATAGTGGAATAGAAGACTAAGAATTGGAGAACTATCAAGATCTGAAAATTAAAATTGAAAGATTATAGCATAAACCAGCTGTGGGTAGTCCCAGTGGTTATTGGCACCCTGGGTGATATACCATAAAATCTTGGATGGCACTTAAAAAATATGCATATTGATAAAATTTCCATTTGCCAATGATAAAAGTCCACATTGTTGGATCTGCACATCTACTAATTGATACATTTTGACACCCTTGGTTCTCGGGGAAAACTCAATGCCTATGAAGACCAATTCTAGCTAAATAAATGGTAGTTCTGATTTCACATTTTGGTGTAGTAGTAATAATTATCTTTTTAAAAGGCAGCTTTATTTGGAACAGTTTACATCCTGTGATTATATCTTTAATATTATCAAACAACAATATCTGCTTATCCTAGACCCTTAGAAAGGACTTGATGGTATATAAAAAAGCCAAATCCAGCCTAAACATTTGGCTGATTATGCTAACCACCACAATAATAAAGGTTTATCAGTAAGTCTTGAAGCCACAGGAGAATACTACACAGAAAACAACAATAAGACCACACATACCAAAGCAAGGGCAGAACTAAAACAAACAAACAAAACATTTCATATTTCTGTACCTTCCCTACAATTTATCCCAATCAAATCCACACATGCGGTTCTCACTTGTACTTTTTCATCCAGCTAAAAATTAGTATAATATATAATATTTGACTTTGAATATTTGAACTTATAATATTTGAATATTTGACCACACATAAAATGTTGCTTTAAGGTATGGATCCTAATGGGCCATTCATCTAATGTATGGCCCAAGATATTGATCTCTGTCTTTAGCCTACAACTAACATTCAAATAATATATGTGCTATGTCCTCTCTGGAGCATCACAAATACATGTACATTGATGTAAGGAAGTTTGTTAAGCCTTCCATATTTAACCATTATATCTAGCTTGTTAAATCTTACTTGAGTAAATACCCTCCTGAGATGCTTGGGCATTTCTATATTTAGATATTTTCCAGTTTGAAAGGTGTGTTTGTATATTCTACTGTACCAAAGGGAGTCAGAAGTCAATGCCTTTTCTTTCTTTTTTCCCTTTGCCCTACACTTCCCTTCTCCCTCCCTTACTTTCCCACTATTTTCTTTTGTATTTTTGTATTTGATATTATAAACTAATTAAAAAAAGAAAAAAAGAAAGGTGTGCTTGTAGTGGGTCATCCATGACTTTACTGAGGATAAGTATATCTCTTTGAACTTTTGTACATCTAAGTCTCTGTCTAGAGACAGTTGGATAATAAGCAGTAGGGCCATAATGTGATTTGTAAATTGTACAGTCCAAGAGATTTTGTTTTATCAGATACAATTTTGAGAGAGTATCAGTTTCCATAGGAGTAATTGTGCCCCAATAATTATATGCTCTAATTTTTGACAAAGAACAAAATATATAAATTCCTGGCTCGGCTCTACTTTGTCCATGTTCAAACATTCAAATCCTTAACTGAAGCTAAGAAACTAAGGTTATTCATTCTGTACATTAAGCCTATTACTAAATAATAGCCAATAGTGGCTTTTTTAATTAAAAAAATCTTCTATATGTATGCCAGTAATAGACTGTACTTTCCCCAAATCAATAAAACTCTTAAAGTAGCTCATGGTATATGGTCATACTACTATATACTCGGAACAATTTTTCATTTAATTATTTCATTTAAGAAGCACAGATAAAAATGCAAATCTTATTTTATCATTGCTCAAAATTGGCTAATAAACCCAAATTAAACAATAAAGGAAAATATTAAATTGAGTGGATAGTAGCTTTTCCCTACTTTCTTCAATCTATTAAATCTAAGTACTTGCAATTATTTTCAGATACTGTTTTCCCAACAAACATGAAAATGTGGAGTACAATCTCTTCAGCAGCTTTTACTCAGAAGAAAGCCTGCGGGTGATCTTATTCCTTAAAGTGTAGCAACAGTGCAACCACTTTCTAGTTATTAAACTAGGATTACAGTATCATCCACACCACCTTCAAGCCCCAGTAGGAGACTTTGTGTTAGCACTTGCCCCTGGCTGTACTTTAAGGTCAAAGGATAAGGCAGTTCAGGGGTGGCTTAGGTGATCTGTTGCCCAAGTCAACTTTTCTTATTATGGTTGCTTCAGGCAGATAATGTGGGACATATTATGTAAATGGAGAGATAGTTTGCCATGATGTCTTCTGCATCAGTAATCTGGTGGCTCCCATTGGCTGTGTTGTGATTGCCTAGACTTTATCCCTTTCTTCTGATCCCTGGCTACTGTGCCTTTGCTGTGCACCGAGAGCAATAGTGATCATAATTGGTGGTTGATTTCTGAACCCCAGCTGACTTAAGCCACTTTGCCCAAGGCCATCACTAACTGGCACCTTCTTTTTTTAAAAAAATATAATTCCTTCCAAATGTAGCACCAATAGCAGGACCCACAAGGTTAACTTGTGGATTGCTCATTAAAAATATAAATTTAAAAAAGGAGGGGGGAGCTAGAATGATCCAGGCTTTTAGTTTAAACAAAGATTCTCATTATATTAAAAAAGTATACATTTTTATTATTTCTTGACTGTAGCATTCTGGTGCTTTGAAGATTTGTTTCTTTTCTTTTGAGGATTGTAGATGTTGTTGTTAGAAATGACACCCAGTAGAAGATGCAATTGTCACTGGTGACAATTAAGGGCTAAAAAATGCATGGCAGATAATGAAAGGCAAGGAATAAAATGTAATATTAAAAAAATAAAATGCTAATATTTATTTTATTTATTCATTTGTTTGTCAAGATGTACAAGATAGCAGGTATAAGTATAAACATAAAGATGAACAAAGGAAGTAAATACAGGTAAATGGGGACAGTAAGACAGCTGTACCTTTTTCATAAACCTGTTCAGCAGCCAACTGCTTACCCGCTCCATTGTCATTCAAGACATAAACAGATTTTACATTCCATTTCTTTCTGAAAGACTGAAGTCAGTAGATATTTGTACTAAAGTATTAGTTACTGGTGGTGTCTTATTTTATGAATTGAGCCCATAAAAGATAGCCCCTTGCTGCTGGAAGTTATGAAAAGTAGAGTTTCATCTATTCTTTCCCAATTACCGTAAATATGTTGTAAGTCCTACAAACTGTAGAAGTTGCAGTCTGAACACATCTTTGTGGCGCCAGGTTGAGCCACAATGGTGTAAACCCTTCCTCTATGCCTTGGGTTAACTGGTCAGGTTACCTAATACTGAGAGGATTCTGCAGAAATTTCTGATGTGCTTTCTTGTCTTGTGTTTAAACCACCCAGAACTGGTTGTACTCTGTGCTATTTATAGTTGAGACAATGCCTGCACAAGGCATAATGAAATTGAATATCTTTGCTTTCCAACTGGGTTCCTTAGCAGAAAACAGCTGAGGAACAAGATGGGACTAGAATTGGGGGTTAACATATCAATCACATCAACAATTCATGGTTGCGGGGATAATAAACACAGTCATGCATTTCTTCTTTCAGCCCGTTAAACTAGCAAGTGCTTGTTGGTTGCCACAGGAATGAATTTAGTCTTTCACATCGATTTGTCAGCTGATTTCCATATTATTCATTCCAGCTTAAAAGTGCATCTAGCTTCTGGATTTAATTAGATTGCTCAGAATATTTGTGCATTTTAGCTGGCACCAAGTAGGTACTTAGCCTATTTCTTGGGTCCTGCACTGTATTAGTCATACAAACACAGGCAATAATGGTCAGAGAGGATGAAGACATTTCCCCATTCAGTTGGTTAACCTCTGCAGTTAATTGTGTTTAATTTTTTGTTTTGTTTTTGTTCTGCTGTTGACAGATGGTGTCAGTTGCTCTGTTTGGAAGATGGCAAGATCTCCAGTTCTTTGCCAGTTGAAAAAATTATGATTGAGAAAGATGCTAATTCTAAAACATCTTTTTAACTAACAAAGGATAATATTTGTAATTCAGGATTGAAGCGCCAAGGGTTCAAGTAATTGAACACTAAGGACCCTTCATTTCAACTTTGACCTTTTTAACTCCTTTGATGCCCCTGTAACTGGTCTGTAAACATATTCTCTTCCGGCCTATTTTTAAACACTTTTCTTCAGAATGGCAGAGCAGGGAATTGGAATAGACTTGGACAATGGAACTGGGAACAGAATTACATAAAATTTGTAACTGTGCTTATTGTTCAAAATGGTATTGTGGATTTGGGTTTTTGTTGTTGTTGGTTTTAGACTATTTAAAAAAAATAGGCTAACAAGGAGGCTGATTGAATAAAACAAAATGCCCTCTAATCTGATAAATTTATTCAATGCAGGTCAATTTGTTTGTGAGTCATATGTCCTGGAAGCATAGATATCAGCAAGGTTCCTATATATAAGTTGATTTCTCCCTCCCATATCAGCCAGCATTTTCAGCGAATTATCTTGACTTTTCAAAGTCACTTCCATCTTAACCTCACTGTATGGTCCAGTCGATTTTTAAGGTTTTATTTAAATTATTCTGTCTTCTCTTTCTCTTCCTCAACATCCTCCTTTTATTTTGTGAAGACTTTCTAAAAATAACGTTACTAGGTAGCAAATTGTATTTATCTCTGAGATGGAAAGAGGCCTATCAACGTTGCAGCTGTTTCGTTCCCTGTCTTCTTCAGCGGTGGGTCTTGTGTGGCTTCCATTCTCACAGTGGCTATTCCTGGATCAGCTGAATCAGCTGTTCTTGTCTAGTGTGAGTTGGAAGCCAACAACTGACATAAAGAGAGATGCTGGGATGTTAAGATACATAAACTGATTTGTATTACTTGCATTGAAAGATTTTGTTTCATGTTTGCTGTTGGTTTTGGAAAGGTCATCTATGTTGTAACTTAAATACATATACATTCAAATGGAGAGCACACAGAACAAACATTAGCAATTGCTGACTGAATGAATGGATTTTTCTATACCTCACTAATTCCTATGTGCAGTTTTGTTTTGTTTTTTAAAAATCTGGCTCTTGAATTAATAATTTTTATTTCTTCCATAGATGTTCCATAGTTATCAGAGATTAGAAGTTGGAGATGATGTCCTAAGATGGCTTCTTTTTTTCTGTTTTAGACATTTAGAACCATTTGCACATAGAGAGAGATTCTAAAATCTATCTCCCCAAAGTGAAGCATATCTCATTGCTTCAGGCTATGGCTTCAAAAGTAGCATGACCTTTTAGAGGGAGGAGGTGGGTCTTTGAAGAACACTGAGCTTCCTGTTTCTTAGCAGGAGGAACCAACAGTGCTGCTGAAACCAATTTTCCACTGTATTGCAAGTAAGAAAAAAAACAACCAATATGATCTCTGACCTATAGGCATGGTTAGAGGGAAGTGAATTCAAAGCAGGAAGTGACCACAAAATGTATGCTTGCATACAGTGTGTGTGTATATGTATATGTGTGTGTGTGCATGCGTATAGTGTGTGTGTCCATATACATATACATAGAGGGAGGGAG